>CAKNWT010080245.1:0-19081 GCA_932066315.1 Andricus coriarius | reverse complement strand
CCTTAAAAAGATTTTTCAGTCGTCAAGGGAGAGAAACAATTGCAAACAAGCAGTTGAATTTTCAAGCAGAGATGAATATTTGAATTTTCAACGAAAAGCGATCAATTATCAAACATAATAGTTGAATTTTTACTTTAAAAAATTAAATTAATTAAATTGAAATTCTCGCGCTTCAAAGTTTGTAGATACTTTTATTTTAACTTATCCAAAGTTTACCAAGACGGTGGTTCAAAAAAGGCTTTTTTGAAGACAAAAGAGTTTTTTATTCTCTTTAAAATTAAGGTTAAATAATAATTTTTGTCGCTTAGAAAAACTGGATCTGTTGATTATAAGTAATAAGTATGAAACATTAAAAAATACTTTAAAATCATCGATACAATGATTTTATATGACAACCCAATTTTTTTTTACTTTAAACAAATGATTAAAATTGTAATAAAAATCCCATTTCATTTTCTATCAAAGATTGTATAAAATAATAAAAATTTAAATATTTTAATTTCTGAGGACGCTGTTATTCTACCTGATTTCACGAGTTCAGATTTTGGCCACACTGAAAAAATAGATGGTGTATTGCAGCGTAGCGGATCCCAATACCGTTTCAGTTTTAAATATTGCATCGATCATACACAATTATTATTAATATAACTATATAAACTTATAATCTAAATTATGAAAACATTATCGTTTCTCAATTAAAACTCAAAAAACAGCAGAAAGTATTAAAAAAATTATTAAATTATGTTTCCATAGCAATTAATTGCTACTCATTGAATTAGTAAGTCGGCACTACTAAGCAGATTACTAGAATACCCTTACTAATCTCGTTACTAATTCATTTAGTAACATAAGTCTTACCATTTCATTTAGTAGAATCTGATAAAATTACTAATTTAACAGCCAGATACAATGCTACTAATTGCATTAGTAAAATTTCTACTAATTCGAATTTAGAGAGTAGCAATACCAATCTATAAATTTAAAAAATATGTTGTTTATCTTCATCATATGAGAAAAACTTTTTTAATATTGGGAATACAGCAGTAATGATATATTTGTTCGCATCTTCGAGACGCTTCGATTGCCCATTTGAAGAATTAATAATGACCTACCATATCCTACCAATATCGTTGAAAATTTGTTTAACCAAATTATTTACCTTGTTTTTGAAAGGATTTTTTATATTAGGAATATAACTGTACTTCATTTGATGTAATTGTTTGCGTCTCCGAGACGCGTGGATTGATCTATCGACGAACTTTTGATGGCCGTTCTTGATTAATTAGTAGAGATTCATAATAATTAAAAAACAAATAAATTGTTTCTATAAGAAAAACTTTTATTTTAATTTGGAATATATAGCACAATGTTAAGTAACAATTTTTAGAATCCAATCAAGGGCGAAGCCAAAACATTTTTCAGAAAAGGTGATTGTGAATTTTCTTCAACGAATTATATGAAAGGCGGTGGGTGGCTTCCCAATGATTTAAAAGATCTTTTCACATGAAATATAAGGCGATAATTTCTACTTTATTCGTATTTTTTTAATTATAGTTTTCACATTCATGAAAGACCTGAAAGTACGTGCATCTTCGTGGCCGTGCATAAATCGCTTCAATTTTTCTTAAAAATTAATCTTTTTTTGTTAAAAATTTAACTCCTTAGTTGAAAGTTCAACTGCTTTATCAAAAGTTTATGTTTTTAGTTAGAAATTTATAATTTTACTTGAAAATTAAACAGTTTGGTTTACATTTAAATTTGTGTTTAAAAATTCATATTTTCCGTTTAAAAATTGAACTGTCTTGTAGAAAATTGTTCTTTTTGGCATCAAAATTTATCTATTTGGTCGAAAATTAATTTTTTTTTGTTGAAAATTTGAATTTTCCGGGTTCGAAATCCGAATGTTTTGCAGAATATTCTGATGTTTTGTAGAATATTCATCCTTCTGGCTCTACAAATCAAGAAGTCGGTAGAAAATTCAACCGTTTTGTGAAAAATTTGCTTTTCTAACTTGAAAATTATTGTCTTTCGATGGAAATTTAACTAATCCATTTTGGTCCTTTTTAGGTAGAAAATTTATCTCCTAGGTTGGAAATTCAACTACATTTGGTTAAAAATGTATACATTAGTTGAATATTCATCTTTCTGGTAATAAAGTCCATTTTTAGGTTAAAAATGCAACTTTTTGGTTGAAAATTACTGTTTTTTTGGTTGAGGATTCAACTATTTTGTTAGAAATTTTTTTAATTTAATTCAATTGTTCTTTTACTTAAGATTGAAATCTTTTTTTTTTAAGTAACAAATATAATATTTTTCATTGAAAAATCATCTTTTTAGGTTGGAAATTTAACTCATTGGTTAAAAGTTGAACTACTTTCTAAAAAATTTATTTTTTTGATTAAGGATTCATAATTTTACTAGAAATTGCATCTCTTTGGTTGAAAATTAAACTACTTTATTGAAACTTCCCTTTTTAGGGATCAAAATTAATTTTTCAACTGAAAATTTATTTTATTAATTTTTAATTTAATAAATTTATTGAAAATTGAACTGTTTTATATTGGAAATTAATTTTTTTTATCTGGAGAATTCAATAATTTTTTTAAAAATTCAACTCTGTTTTAAAAAATTGCCTAAAATTTTGGAAGATACAGGATGATTTTATAGGACATATAAGGTTTTAGGATATTTTAGAAGGTTCCAAAGAATTTGATCAGATTTCGGAGAATTTCAATGATTCTAAAGGATTTTAAACGCTCTTAAGGTATTCTAATAAATTTAATTTCCAGAATTTTAGTAAACGTCATTAAATTTTCTAGAATTTTACGGGTTTTCATAATATTTGTATATGTGTCAAAGAGCTTACTCACAAGAATTGAGAGAGTTCGTAGGATTTCAAATATTTAAAAATATTTCAAGGTTATTTTTTAAAATTTCAATAAATTTCCCAGGATTTCAGAAAATATCATCAAATTCCATTGGATTTCACTGCATTTTGTAAAATTTTAATGGATTTCAAAGAATTTATTTACAAGAAGTAAAGGAATTAGTATACGGTTTCAAAGATTTGAAGAGATTTTCAAGTATTTTTTTGTTTCATTTAAATTCATTGAGAATCCACCCTGAATGCTTATTCATTTATCCTAAAATCTTTGAAATTCTTTTAAATCCTTTGAAATTCTCTTGAATTTATTTGACTTCTTCTAAATTCACTCAATTCTACTCAATTCTACTCAATTTCATGGATTTTTAAAAGTTTTTGTTTAATTCAATTTTAATTCTTTCAAAATCGCCTGGGATTCATAGACATGCCATAAAATGATTTTGAATTTTTCTAAACTCATTTCAAACTTACTGAATTCAATGCATTTTTCAATTTCATCGAATTCTTCTCATTTTCCGTAAACTCCCCTAAATTCACTTTAACTTTACTGAAATCAATCAAATTTTTTGTATTTTTTTATAATTTATTTGAATTTGAATTGAATTGTTTTGAAGTCTTATGAAACGAATTCTTTGGAATTTTTTTAAATTCAAAAGAACATTAGTCACATTATTAATGCACGTTAGTCACTTGCCGTCACTTTTTGGGTTAGAAATTAATCGCCCGGAAAATAATACATTAAAAATGTATCAATTTAATCCTAAAATTGCTGTATTCAATTTATAAGATTCTTTATTAAAAATATAACGAGATTAAAATTTTGGTCTTTAGATAATAATTATCAGGAGAAATTAAAAATTAGTGAGGAAAAAATCAAGGAAGATTCCGGAAATTTTGAAAATGAAGTTTTTCGGCCACCCTGCATTATCATCGCGAGAATTTGTTTATCTTACAAAATTGTAAATACGTAGAGATTACAAACGTATAAATTAGAGGATCTTCTGCTATACGAGCTGATAAGGACTCACGCGTGGAAGCCGAAGGGAGTAACAATCGACAAGCAGATGACTCAGCGCTCGTATAAGCGGCTTCCATGGTGTTTAGAACCCCCATGGCGAGCCAAGGTAATTAATTCGCAATGGGGTTCCGCGGCTCAGCACCATATATCCGAACCCCTGAAGTTGAAAGTGTACATCGTCTTCATCCCCGATAATATCGACATTACATCCATTCAACGTGTCGTTACATACCATTTCTCACCTATTTTACATGCCACAATCAACACCTTATTCCCACCATAAACCATCAATATACTCCCTCTAATAACGTTCGATGCTCCATTTATAATACAAGTGGAAATAAAGTATTTTATTTTCATTAGATCCATACTAATACTATATGGGCTTTAGGTTGAAAATTAATGTTTACGATAAACAAATGATCATAAGAAAAAAAACATACCCATTATTTATATGAACTTAATAGATATTACAAAATATAATTTGAATTTTGGCGCCATTTTTATCACTATCACCACGGACACCCCACTTCATGAATCAGCTGTTTTCTTAATCTAAAACTGTATTTTCATCAACCGTCCTCATGCAACCAACCAATATGATTTCCTTCCTCTTCCTCCAAACCTACCCTACCACAAGTATCTACCTCATTATCCTCTTTCGACCACCCTATTCTTATACACACAGGCCCTCCTATGCCTCCACACTCTCCATATACCCTTTCCACTCTCCACCATCAAATTCCTCGACCTCTCCCCCAAAATCCTTCCTCCCCTATCACCTCTATTTCCCCCTTTACATTCACATTTTCCATTATCCCTTCCCCCTTAACCTCTTGCTTTCACCACCTCTGTAGCACTCTCCCCCCACCCTCCTCCACTGTTTACCCCTATCGCATATATACGGCTCCTTTCTTAAACTTTCAACTTTGTTATCCCTCATCCACCAAACCTCTACCACTCTTCTTCTACCTTTAGCCCCCTCCCTCCTTAAATCTATCAACCTTTTTGCTCTACCATCTCTACATCCTCTTCATCCAATCCACTATTTACGTCTCCATTCTTCTACAATGTACACTGAGCCACTGCGCTCCCTCCACAGTCTCCATATACCCTTTCCCCACGATTCCCCTCGATTTCTGTACCTCTTATACACCTCTACACCAAGCCATCCCCTACCATGTACCCTTATGTAACTCACGTGCCGCCCATCTCTGACCTATGAACCCTAATCCCTCTGATCGTGTCCCTATAATCCTCTATCCCTGAACCTCCCTTCTCTTGTACCTCTTAACCACTCACTCGTCGCTCTCATCTGATCCTCCCTCCCCTATGTTTCTGACCTCCTAAAACTCTTTCCTCCTAGTCCCGTATTATGTACCCATATACTACTTACGCGCCGCCCTCCTCTAACCTTTTTCCATATACTTATCCCACCGCACAAAGATTAAGAAATAAATGTTTGCGGATAAACAAAAGGAAAGACAAAATTGTAATAAAAATATAATTTTCGAGTTTTGAGTCTGAGATAAATCAGTGGTGAATCAAAGCCTGAAAATTTGAACTGGAAAATATTATTAGATTTCAAGAAAATTTAGGGAGTAAGGGAGGTGAGGGGAAGTTAGAGGAGATCAAGTAGGGTAAATGAAGGGAGGGGAGGTAGGAGAAATAAGGGGAAATGAGGAGAGGAAATAAGAGTAATGAGCGGCAAGTAGGGTAAGTGAGGGGAAATATGGGAAATAAGGGGTGGGGAAATATGCGGAGTAAGTGGAAATAAGTGGAGAGGTTGTATGTTAGTACAAGTGAGTAGGGGGGGAGGGAAGATAAGGGAGGGTAGAGGTGGAAAAGTATGATAGGGGAAGATTTGAACTACTTAATTAACGTCTTAATAAGCTACGAAACCTTGTTTGTAGGCGAACAGAAAAAATAATACATTGGAAAATCATATTTTTCTTGCATTGTTTATTATCAAAAGATCTTACACAAAATGAAAGTGCGAATTCGGCCTTGAGGGATTGATGCAAAATTTTATGCAGAGAATTTTTTCGACTTTAACCCTAGAACGTCACAGCTCTTGTAGTGACCCTGATAACGCCACACGTGGGTCTGTGAGACCCATGCTCATATATTTCAACGCCGTGGAGTCAAAAAATCTGATTTTCAGGAATATGAATAGGGAATTGAAAACTGGAAACATCAAGAAACACAAAAATAAAAGTAAACAGTGATTTTCCCGATTAGGGTAAAAGTTAAAAATCTTTCAATTAAGACTTTTTCTTTACAAACATTACAAAGTAGAGGTTATGAATTTTTTAATAAATTTATAAACATGAGATACAAGAAAGAAATACCTGGTGGTTCCTCAGTGGGACAAGATGCGCTTTAGGAAAAAAAATGTATTATTTGTAATCAATTTTCTACTTTCACAAAATTGAAGGATTGAATAAACGGCTCAAAAAAACATTGTGGTTAATTCGCTTTTATAGAGGAAAGCCCTTTTATATTGCTTTAAAAACATTTAAAATTTTCGGAAGAAACCACTATTTGCTTAAAACTGAACGTACAACCATATTCCGATTAAATCTCAGTGTACCCAATTTACCGTATAGAACAACTCTTCAATTTAAAAAATCATGTTATTATATATCATAATAATATGTGCATACAGTGGCCCTTGATTAATTTTTGATTGAGTACAAAAATCTATTTACCTTTCCAAAAATTAACGCGAAACGCTACACCTGGGTCTGAGAGACCCCTGCACACATTCGTATTACTGCCCTTCGAAGTGTATGCCTTACCGAAGCCGTTAACTGAATACGGCGACTAGATATTTTAAACTTTTTTTCGTGAATGTTTAAATTATTTGCATGAACTAACCTATATCAGATACAATAGTGAAAAGAATACCACTGGGTCTGTCAGACCCATGTGTGATGTTCTAGGATTAAAATAGCTTACAAAATGTCACCTAAATCTTCATATGTCCACGCGTATACAAAAGTCTACTTTTAAATTTCAGGTTAAGAATTCATCTTTATTTTTGGTTAAAAATGGTATTAGTTGGTTCAAAAGTTAATTATTTTGTAGAAACTTTAACATCTTTGTCAAAAAGTCATCCTTTTTAGTTGAAAATGTGTCTTGAACCAACATTTTTTTTTTGAAAATTTAACTATTTTGTTGAAAATTCATCCTTTCGGTTTGAAAATTCATCTCTTTTTCTAGAAATGTCACCCTATTTATTCAAAAATGCACCTGTGTGGTTGAAAATTATCCTTTTTGTTGAAACCTCACATTTTTGGGTTGAAACATTATCCCTTTAGTTGAAAATTTAACTATATGGTTGAAATGCATGTAGAAAAGTACTCGTCTTCGTTGAAAATTTAACTATTTGTTCACAAATTTTCGTCTTATGTTGAAAATTCGTCTTTTGTGGTAAAAAAATTAATTTTTTTTATAGAAATGCAACTGTTTAGTTCAAATTCAATCTGCTTTAGTTGAGGATTCAAATATTTTGTTAAAAATTCGTCTTTCTTGGTTAAATTCAACTGGTTTTAATTTAAAATTGAATTTTTTTGGTTGAAATATCAATTATTACATTTTTCGTTGAAAATTAAACTTGTTAGGTCGAAAATTCAACTATTTGGTTGAAAGTTGAACTTTTTTTCTTAAAAATTAATTTTTTTATTGAAGATTCATAATTTTAGTGGAAAATTCATAATTCACAATTTTTTAAGTACACCTTTAAATACTTGGTTGAAAATTCGAATGGTTGAAAATTCAACTTTTTTTGTAGAAAATTCATCTGTTTGACTTGAAAATTCAAGAATTTGATGGAAAAGTCAACTGTTCTGTAGATTGTAGAATATTCAACTGTTTTGTAGAAAATTAGTTATTTTTATTGAAAATAATTTTTTTAATTAAAATTTAACTTGTTTGTTTGAAAATTTAAATGTTTTGTAGAAATATCGTCTTTCGACTTAAAAAGCCAACATTTTTTATGAAATGTATAGTCTTTCTTGATTGAAGAATCATTCTTGGTTGAAAATGCAACTCTTGTATAAAATTCTACTTTTTGATTTGAAAATTCATCTCCTTTTGAAGTAATATCATCTATGTTTGTTTAATTCAACAGTTTTTTCTTTGAAATTAAAATCTTTTCTTCATTAAATTATCAACTATTACTTTTGTCTTTTGTTTAGAGAATTAATATTTTTAGGTTGGAAGATAAACACTTTGATTGAAAATTAAACTGCTGTCTTAAAATTTTTATTTTTATTTAAAAATTCATAATTTTAGTAGAAAATTCATCTCTTCGGTTTAAAATTGAACTACTTCGAGATTTATTTTTTTTTTGTCACAAATTATTTTTTAAGGGTACATTTAAATACTTGTTAGAAAATTCAACTGTTTGGTTCAAAATTCAACTTTTCTGTGGAAAATATGTCTTTAACTAGGCTTCCAAGTAGTTTCTTTTTATTGAATTTTTTGAAATGAAAATTTAAGTATTTCATATTTGATTAATGAATTGATCTTTTTTATTTTCAAAATTTAAATTTTTGATTGAAAATTGATGTAATTTGTTGATTAGTCGTCGTTTTTAGTAGAAACTGAATCTTTTTGGTCGAAAATTCATCTTTTTAATTGAAAATTCCAATGTTTTGTAGAAATATCATCCTTCTGGTATGAAAATTCAATATTTAGGATGAAATTTGTAGTCTTTCTTGACTCGAAAATCTTTCTTAGCTTAAAATGCAACTCTTGTTGAAAATCCCCTTCTTTTATTGAAAAATTCATCTCCTTCGGTAGAAATTTAATCCTTTTTGGTTCTGTTCAACGGCTTATTATTTAAAATAAAAATCTTTTCTTGGTCGAAATATCAATTATTACATTTTTTGTTGAGATTTCTTCTTTTTTGGTTGTGAATTAAACTACTTTGTGTATTCACAAGACACAGTAATGATGTAGTTGCAAATTAAAAAAAAAACCTACGTAATTTATGCACGGTCCCTTAGTTTAAATAATCTAATACTCTAAATTTGAAACACTTTGAAGAGCCCTTTTCACGGAAAAACTCTAAAAAAATCTTGTTTGGTAACAAAATTGTACCTGGTCAATAAAATAGCTCACTGTTCGATGTCACTTCCAAGTTATTTCGTTACCTTTTGCTTCAGACTTTAGAGACTTTTAGACTTTAGACTGAGCTTACTTTCCAGAGTTGAGAGTTTATATTCTTAAAGATTTGAAGGTGAGTGGCAAGTCTACCTGAAGATAATTTTTGGAATCAGTTCCTAAGAACCTGAAAGTTCGTCCAGCATTATTACCCCTTGGGATTACTATTCTAGGTATACAACACACTATCTCACCGTGACCCAGGTGTAACGATCATACCTGCGGCTAAATACTTAAGCAAGTTTACTACATGCGAAATAAGCGACGCAGCCAATTTTCTTTTTTTTTTCATTATAATTATCCAGTCGTTCCTCAATAACTTTGCGTTATCAATGCAAGAGAATTAATCGTTATACCTCGCTTATAGCCGCGGATAAACTTTTAACGCGAGTTTTATGGAAAAATGATTGCAGAAAATAACGAGAGTGAAGCGAGCTGAAGAAAGTGTAAAAGATGCGTTCTTTCTTCCTGCTTTAGTTTTCGATAAGATTTAAAGATTTTTCAATTTATAAAGCGATATATCATTTTCCTTTCACAAATATTCTTAGTATATTTGGGTAATAGTTTGTAGTAATTTGTTTTTACGGTAACTTTGTTACTATTTTAAAAAGTGATTCGTAACGTAATATAGTTACGATTTTTTCAGTAACTTGGAACTTTATTTTAGTTACTTTGAAGTTACTTTGTGTTTTTTTGTTGTATATTAGCTCCTATTAAGAGAGGTGTATTGGTCAGTTATAGGTAGTAAATTAATCTATTTTGGTTGAGGATACAGCTATTTTCTTGAAAATTTGTCTTTTTTGGTTGAATGCTACTGTGATTGACTTCAAATTAAATTCTTTTGTATTATACCATTGAGGGGATTAGTATCTAATCTAAGGTCTTTTTATTTCAGGCGTCATTCACTCCACTGACACTTTTTTTCGTGCATTTCTTAAAAACTATTTGTCGCCACACTTTCCTGTCTTGGCACACCTCTCTCGCTTTCTTTACGACTCTTGTGTTTATATGGCTTCTTATGTCTCTTCGAATTAGGGTTAGGTCAGTCATTTATTTACATAATTAAACTTTTCGACTTACACTGCCGGTCAAAAGTTTCCGGACACCTCTTTTTTGATGACTGACAAAGTTATCTTAATTTCAATTGTGAAATACCTAAAAAAATGTCTCTTCAAAAGATTGAATGCTCTCGAAATTCTCTATGAAATGAGCCCAGGATGAAACCAATTTGTCTATTTTTTAAAGAGATATTGCAACATAGTGTAAATTTCAATGTTTTCTTAAATTTTTAATAACTTCCGTAATAATCAATAATTTAATAATCTTGGGCTCAGTGTAAAGATATCATTCTAGTTTGTGAATGTATGAAACATATAACAATAAAGTTTCTATAGAAGTCCCTTAAAAAATATATTTATCGAACGTTTTATTTTTCTTTGCTTACAGATAAGATGTTTTCACATTTTTCCAAATTCAAGTTCTTGCATTTTGATAGGATTTTTTTAGATTTATGCTCATAAGCTTCTGCGATACTATAAAAAAATAGTTTTAAGATGAGCACAAGAACATCAAAAAATATTGATTATTACGAAAGTTAATGAAAATTTAAGAAAACATTGAATTTTTTTTATTTTTTTGGAATATCTACTTAGAAAATAGACAAATTGGCTTCATCTTGGGCTTATTTCATACCGAATTTTGGTAGTATTTTACACTTTAAAGATAAAATTTTTAGCTTTGACATAATTGAGATTAAGACGATTTTGTCAGTCATCATAAAAGAGGTATCATGTTTTATTATTAGGAATCGAAAATTATTGATAATCTTATTTTAATTTTGTGTGAAATGGAATCATCTGAGCGATTATCATGAATGTATATGAAATTTAATAAACACGTATCTAAATAGCGATTTCATATGCTTGAGATATTAATTTTAATATACATTGGTATTTCAAACTCAATAGTATTATTAACAGTGTTGTTTTCTCATATTTTCCTTCAAGCACCATAATTATTGTTTTATTTACGTTAATTTACAACTTTGTTAAAAATTATTTTTTTTTTGTTGTTGTCGATTTATCATTTTAATTGAATATTTATTTTTTTGGTTAAAAATAAAATTATTTCGTTGGAAATTTATCTTTTCGATCGAAAATTAATATTTTCGGGTTGAAAGTTCAACTGTTTTGTAGAAAATTCGTCTTCTAGGTTGAAACTTTTCCTTTTGTGGTTAAAAGTTGACCCACTTAGTCAAAATTTAATTTTCTTGGCTGCATATTTATAATTTTAGTTGAAAATTCATCTCTGATAATTAAACTATTTTGTTAAAAGTTTGTTTTTCTTTTTTGTTGCAATATCAACTATTTAATTTTTCGTTGAGAATTCAGCTTTTTGTTGAAAATTCAACTTTTCTCACTAAATACTCAAATCTTTTTTTTCAAAATTCGACTGTTTGGTTAAAAATTTATTTTTGTAGTGGAAAATTCCAGTAACCTGCTGAAAAATCAAGTATTTTGTTAAAAGCTTATACTTTTTGCTTGAAAATTCGTCTATTTGGACACAAATTTCGTCCTTTTGAATTTAAAATTCACATTTTTTCTTAAGAATAAACTGGATTCTAAAATATTTAATTAAATTCGTTAAAAATTCAACTGTTTTTGTTGAAGTTTAATCATTTTTGTATACAATTTTATCATTTGATATAAAATTCATCTTTGTGTAGGCTGAAAATTCAATAATTTGGTTAAAAATTCGACTATTTTGTTAAAAATGTAATTATATAATTGAAAATTAAAATTAAATTAGCCTAGCATTTGATAAATTAGCCGAATCCCAACCAAATATAATCAAAAGAAGTTCATTACATACTGACTTGAATTCGATTTGATTATATCAGCAGCAACATATTATTGGGTTCAAAAAATGTCATTAAATTGTTGTTAAAGTTTAAAAAATTAGAAACTTCCAAATATTGTCAATTGCACCGACTTAATTTTTCACCGTGATAAAATGTATGAGAAACTTCACATATTACACTGTTTGTAGTTCCACATAGACATAGACCTTTTTTCATTGTAAAAAAAGTACCTGGAAAAATGTATATTTTATTGTCCCAGAAAATTGGGAAAAGTCCTGTAATTATTTTGAGATGCGTTAAATAATCTCAAAAATCAACATTCTATATCGTGAATATTTAAAATTTAAATAAATCGATCTTTTTTTAACTCGAGTTTGAAAATTTAAAATTTTCCAAATTTTTACAAAAATTGTTTCAAAATCAAGCAGTTATGGTAAATATGATAATTTTTTTTTTAGATTACTATTCCTTGTGTCAAATAATAATATAAAATTAAAAACTCTAACTTTTTTTCTTTGAGGTGCAATTTTTTTTTAATGAATCTACAAACGTTTCATGCTTTTCTCATTCTCAAAAGAAAAATTTTCATAATTTAATAACGTCACAGTCGCTTTTGAGTTAGGTGGGGTATTACGCTTCAACGCTCTAATTTAGGGGCCAACTTAAAATTTACTTACATGTGACTGAATCCATTTCAAATCAGACAGGCAGATCATGCTTTGGTTGCAGATTCGGTCGCTGTATAAATTGTTTTTTTTTTCAAAGGAACCGAATATGACATATATTTTCGGATTTTGATGCCAAAATTTTTTTTGGAAGTTATCAGTATTTACATTTTTAATTTCAATAATGCAAATATGAAAAATAGACATTAAAGAAAAAACTTCTTGACAATTTTGACACATAATAAAACTTTTTTTTCGTTTAATAAAATCTTTCATTTCAAATAATGTGTGTTCCGGCTGCCATAAAAATATTGATTTGTAATAAATAAATATTTTATAAGTTGCCCAGTAAAATCATTTTCCAAATTTTTTGTATTTCCATTAAATTAGGGTGCCCAATAAAAATTTAAATTTTGCAAAAGCTGCCCACTAAATTTCTACCATTTGATGAAAAAATACTGCCATCAATTTACTTTTATTTTAAAATAGATTGTTTAAAGTTTCCGCTGCATATGAAAATTAATTTCTTCAATTAACAATTTAAAAAAATTCCAATTAAAGGCTAAAAATTCTTTTATTCTTAGAAAGTACATATTGTTTATTAAATGAGAAATGAGCCCTAAATTTTATGAAACAAACAAAATTTCTCTTAAAGTTTTGCTTACTGATTTCACTAAATTTTCAATTGCAGAAAATAAGACTTGATATTTAAATAAGAATTAAAGGTGTGTTTTGGGCAGTAGGGTAAAATTATATAAATTACATGTAAAAATAATTTACATTCCTGAATTAAAAATTAAAACCTCAAATTCATTCCCCTATTTTTTTTAAATTAAGAAACTTTCAGGAAATATTACTTACATATCTTGCTGAAAATAAATTCGAATACTTGAAAAAATTTTTTAGCAGTTCTTGTCCTGCAATCAACAAATGTTTTTTCCCCTCAAAATTAAAAAATATATAATTTTTGGTTAAAGGAAAAATAATTGTAAATGCGAAATAAAAATGTAGAAATATTTATTTTTCAATTTTATCTGTTTATTTGCTTTTAAGGTTATATAAATATAATTTTCCTAAAATTCTTGAGATTACAACATAAAAGTTAATTTTTAAACAAATACTTTAATTTTAAACAAAAAAAGATGAATTCTCAATGTGAAACGTAATAGTTGATAATTTAAACAACAATATTAATATCTCAAATTAAAAAAATTGAATTCCACTCAAAAAGACGAATTTTCAACAAAATATTTAAATTATCAAACTAAAAAGATTATACAGTCAAGAAAGAAAAAACAATTGAACCAAATTATAATTTGGTTATTCGAGGGAAAAATAATGTTTAATATAAAATAAAAACTTCGAAAAACTATTTATTTTTTAAGTTTATTTTTGATGTTATATAACTATAATTTTCATAGGATTCTTGAGAAAATTCGTCTAAAAGGTTTAATGTTTTAGTTATGATGAAACAGAATCTAGAAAGTTTTTAATTTTATAGGATTTTAATAAATTAAAAAAAAAATTTAAGTCAGTTTAAAAGAAATTTAGGACTTATCATAAGTTTGGGATTTATAGTCTCTTAAAAACTTCTAAAATACTTAAATATTTTTTAAACTAAATCGACTTATTCCTAAAAGTTTGAAAAATATTTCAAAATTTAAAAAAATTGTCTTAGAACCTTCTAGATTATTTTTTGAGACTCTCCGAAATATTTAAAATGCTTTATCATCTGTTTGAATAATCTCTTAAAATTATTGATTCAACATAAAGAATCATTTAAAACTTTCTCAGGAGTCTAAAAAAAATTATTATCTTGAAATCTTTCAAAATCCTTAAAAAGTTTCAAAATTTTATTTCGAAATCTTCAGAAATCTACATTCTTTTTTTAAGTTTTAGGAAATAATTTGAAATGGTTTCAATTTTCTCTTAATATTCATTTTTCAAAATAAAAAGTATTAAAATTATTAGGCGAAAATTTTTGTTTGATTAAATATAAAAAAAGGTACCACAAAGTTTCTTCAAGAATTTATCAATTTCTTGAGTTGAACAAAATTATTTTTTAATTGTAGGACAAGTATTCTTTACATTTTTTATTTTTACCGATTATAAAAATTATTCTCAGCAAAGTATGTAATATTTCCTTAAAATTTTATAATTTGAAAACATTTTTTAGGGATGAATTTGACTTCTTAATCTCAACTTTATCATAAAATCACAGCTTTAAGGGTGTTAATACCCATCTTGATTTCTTTTTTTTAAATAGTTGCTCATTTTTGCATTTATGTTTTATAAATTCAATTAAACATGATAAATAATTAACATTTTTTTTCTTTTCGGTTTTTCTTTCATGGATGAAGGGACCTTCAAAGATCAGAATTTCCCTCATGAAACATGTGATCCTAAATCCGCCCTTGGGTCGCAAAAGTAAGCAACCCTTTGGCTCTTGAACCCTCGGTGATGTCTTTCTCTCGTTATTAATTACCAAGATTGCTTGCCTCGTATTTTGCACCTTGAGCCTGCCGAAAAAAAAATGAAAATATTTTTTTTTTTATGGCAGACCCAGGACTCCGGAGTGCGTGTAGGAGTCACACACATTATACATGTATTCACTTTTTCTCCCGCTTGCCTGCACCTTTTCTTCTTTTCTACCAACCTTCGTATTAATTAGTAAGATTGGCCTCCTCCGCTTTCCCCCTACCTTAACCGCCTTTCGCTCTTTTAACGAACCCCACATCAGAGTCCATGTGAAAGTTTGACAAAAGAGTGCGAGTACCCAATAAATGCGTAGCCCATGCGAACAAACAGTTAACAATGTACGTCAAAGCCATATTCGCTGATTTACTACCCTCTCGTTTTTTAGGCACTCTTTATTCAAATGTGCATTCGGGTAAAGTTCGTAAATTCAAGCTGGGACACGAATTTTAAGAGGGAAAAAGAAGTTTTCTTTCTTTTCAAAAAGTTAGAATGTTTGAGTTTGAAATTGGAAAAAAAGCTTCAGGAAGTCTGGAAGGGTTGCTTGGAAGGGTTGCTGCTTCAAGTATGGATTGTAGAGATCTTGAATTTCTATAGATAGGAATATTGCATTTTTTCGAGTAGTTCAGTCAATGTAATGGGGTCGTTCAAAAATTAAGTAATGCTTTTATCTGACTATCCCCCCCCCCCTTCTTCGTAAAGCTTTTTCTATAGTAAGTGTATGTAACTTTAACATTAGCGTAACGCTCGAGATGATCAGCTTTTGGAGGGTAAGGGTTCAGGAAAATGTTACGATCTAATTAATATTTGGAAGTTTTTATTACGATTTAAAGATGTCTCACCAGCGGAATCTCTCATCTGGAAAAAATTTTCAAGTCCATATTGAAATAATAAAACTGCGGCAAGCCGCACAGGACTGATTGTCACATCTGCGGCATCTCCTATCCGCGGCAAGTCTCCCCAGTAGTATCTATCATCCGGGAAAAATTTTCAAGTCCACATCAAAGTGGCAAAACTTAGGCAAGTCTACCCAGCGGCACCACTCGCTGGGAAGACTTTTTTTTTAGTTGTAAAGATGACCAAACTGCGGCAAGCATCCCCAGCGGCATCTCTCGCCCAAGAAAATTTTGTAACTAGTTGTAAAGATGGCCAAACTGCGACAAGTCTCCCAGTGGCATCTCTCGCCCAAGAAAATGTTCTAACTAGTTGTAAATTTGGTCATTTTCAAAACTACTTACAATATTTTATTGGGCGAGAGATGCCACTAGGAGACTTGTCGCAGTTTAGCCATCTTTACAACTACTTATAAAATTTTCTTGGACTAGAGATGTCGCTAGGGAGACTTGTCGCAGTTTGGCCATCTTTACAACTAGTTATAAAATTTTCTTGGACAAGAGGTACCGCTGGGGAGACTTGCCATAATTTCGCCACCTTTACAACTAGTTATAAAATTTTCTTGGACGAGAGATGACGCAGGGGAGACTTGCCGCAGTTGTGAAGATTCTTCACAACTGCGTAGACAATTTTCTTATGCGAAAGATGTCGCTGGGGAGACTTACCAGAATTTCGCCATCTTTACAACTAGTTATAAAATGTTGTTGGGCGAAATATGTCGCTGGGAAGACTTGCCGTAGTTTCGCCATCTTTAGAACTATTCAAAAGATTTTGTATAACATCTTCCAAATATTAATTAGATTAATTATACATTAATAAAAAATGGTACATTTTTTGCGGTAGAGAAATACGTATAGTATTCTTTTGTAATAAGCTAGTTATGGAGAACAAGAAAAGATCTGCTCAGGCTTCGGTGGCGTTATTCGTTGACGCTTCACTCATAGATAGTGGTGTTCTTGGTTCAAATCCGGGTTGAGACAGATTTATTATTGTTCTTCTAAAATCATTTCTCCGAAGTAATCGTTTTAATATCGAAATTTGTATTAATTACCAATTTGAAAACTCGGACATTAACATCTTTAAATGGTAATAACATCTTCCAAATATTAATTATAGATTAAGCCCACGTTGATCAAAAATGGTAAACTTTTCACAATAGAGAAATATGTATAGTATTCTCCTGTAAAAATTAGTTATGGAGAACAAGAAAAGATCTGCTCAGGACTTTTTGAGAGCTTCAACAAATTTCAAGGAATTTCAAAAGTATTCAAAGGATTGGAAATATTTCAGGTTATTTCAACCCATCATCCAATCAGTTAGAAAAAATTCTCGGATATTGTTTAAACATTGCATAATCAAATCGCGTTGTTTAAATGTGTCGTTAGATTTATTACCACATCTAAAAAAAATCATATAAAAAATTGTGTTTGCAAAAAACAAAATTTTCTGAAAAAATTGCAATTTTCTCCATTTTGTATTTTTCTGGATAAAATTTCTTCCTTTAAATTATTTACGACCTAAATCGATGTTAGAGACTGAGAGATCCATAATCTGTTCCGAGGGTTAAAGGATCCCAAGGAATTTTCAAGAATTGAAAAGAATTTTAGGAAATTCAAGGAATATCATCAGATTTCACGTAACGTTGCGGGATTTCAAGGGATTTTAAAATATTTGAATGCAATTTCAAAGTATTTATTCACCAAAATTGAGGGATTTCAAAAGATTTCAAAAAATTAAAGAAAGTATTTAATATTTCAAGAAATTTCAAAAGATTTAAAAGAATTTAGAAGAGTTTTTGGTATATTTAAAAAAATATCTATAACATCAAAATATTTTCACAATTATTGAAATTACTATTACCTTCAAAATTAATCAACATTATTTAAATCTATCGGTCTTTGCACTATTCATTAAATACACTTTTAGATTTGGTGATCTACTTTTCTAGATTTGAAAACAGATTAAACGGGAAGTAAAAATATCTAACACCTTTAGTAGAGGGTTTCGATTTTCTATAAATTATTGTTTTTGATGAATATTTTTCTACTAGATGATAATGCTTTTCATACGTTTTAATTTTCGAGGACTGTACAGTTCCTTTGTTCTTGGTAAACTACTACTTGGCGTTGAATTTTTTTTTTTTTTTTTTGTGCAAGATCGAATTTTTCTCGGAAAGAATATGAAAGGTAAAAAATGTTAAGATAACAAAACTGGAACTTTTCAGAAAATATTCTTTAATTTCTAGATGTTCCATCTTTTATCTGAAAATTCGACTGTATCTTTCAATGTTTACGAAAAAAATGCAAAAATTTGATTTTTCCAAAATAATTTTTTTTAATGTGAAGCAATAATTTACCAAGAAGAAAACTCACAAGATATGTAGTACACATTACTAGCTTATTCTAGAGAAAAATTTTAATTGTGGAAAAACGGACGCTACATTTTTTGTCATTTCTTAAATTAAAATTTTTTTTTTATGGGTGGAAAGAACACGAATTTCCGCGTCGAATAAAATGAAGAAAATTCTGAATACTTACGATCGTTCGAAAAATACTGCATTTTGAAATAACTTTCTATCGATTTATAAGAATTCGCAGGTTATCTTCGAATGAATGTAAAAAAGAAAAAAGGAAGTTGTTTTTCTTTATCTTTACCATAGAATGATATATCCAAATACTAAATAATTCTGATACCATGACCTCGAACTTTCTTTAAATTTTGCCTGATTTGAAGTGGAACTGGTCTCAACTTGAACTGTATCGATAATTTAGTGACAGTTTTTCATTTTCAGTGATTTGCGGAATTTCTATATTAATTTTAAAACACTATCTTTCAATGTGATGTAAAATTTAATTAAAGTTATTTAAATAATGCGGCTTTGTTTAAGTACCAAAAGGAACCAGAATAAACATTCCTTCTCACCCACTTTTTGACAGATTTTAATTTTTGAAAGTACCAATTTGTTTTATAAGACTACTCGCAAATATTTGAAAAAATTCATATTGCTGAAACAATTTGATTTTGTTTGAATATTTTATTTTGTTTAAATATTTTACGCTGCTTTTTCTTCTTAAAAAAACTTCATTTTTTCTGGGTTTTTTTTCACATATTTT
>CAKNWT010080239.1:0-10423 GCA_932066315.1 Andricus coriarius | reverse complement strand
TTTGGATATATAAAATGCATTTTTTCTGCGCAATCCTTAGTTTTGCCTTCAAAAATGAAAATTCCATGACAGAAATGGACAATCAACAATATTGACCATTGTTATAATCAATACGGATTAACAAATGCATTAAACGGTCACTCTTTGATGGAAAAAATCCATTTTTTTGCATAATTGTTCAGTTTATCCCTAAATTGAAATTCTGATGGAAGAAACGGGCATGTCACAATATTTTTCATTGTTATTAACAATTCTGATCAACAATTGCATTTAATAATCGCTTTAAAATAGGAAAAATCTCTTTCTTTTTGAAAGGTTTATTAGATCATAAAAAATGAAATTTCTACGAAATATACTGACATCCAACAAAATTTCCCATTGTTATAAACAATCTTGATCAATTAATTCTTAAAATAATTCTTTCGTATAGAATAAATCTGTTTTTTGGATTCAGTAGTTAATGTTACCTTGAAATAAGGAACCACATCGTAAAACATCAACACTCAACAGTTTTTTCAATATTATAAACAAGGAAGATGAACAAAATCATGAAGCTTACCCATTTTTTGACGAAATATTCTGGTTTTCAGCAGCGTTGTCCATTCTTGCCTCAATCATCTCCAATCAGCAGATCCTAAATTTGTGCATCCATGAGACGAGCGGCAGTCTCCTTGAGGTTTCTGAAGTTGTCTATGTAGGGATCAGTCATAATCAACAACTTGTGACACAAATCTTCATTGGTTGCAATCCGACTAATTTTACGGGTATTAAATTCCCTTATCCTCTTGAAAATCTTATTATTCGCTTCTTGGGACTCTTCTGTCAATCGGCAGATATGCATTGGAACATTTTATTGAACCCCGAAAGCAGATTCATTCTATACGAAAGAATTATTTTGAGAATTAATTGATCAAGATTGTTTATAACAATGGGAAATTTGGTTGGATGTCAGTATATTTCGTAGGAGTTTTATTTTTTATGATCTAATTAACATTTCAGCAAGAAAGAGCTTTTTCCTATTTGAAAGCGACCATTAAATCCAATTGTTGATCAGAATACTTAATAACAAGGAAAATATTGTGAAATGTCCGCTTCTTCCATCGGAATTTTAATTTAGGGATAAAATAAACAATTATGCAAAAAAATGGATTTTTTCCATCAAAGAGTGACCGTTTTATGCATTTGTTAATCAGTATTGTTTATAGCAATGGTCAATATGGTTGATTATCCATTTCTGTCATGAAGTTTTCATTTTTGAAGGCAAAACTAAGGATTGCGCAGGAAAAATGCATTTTATATATCCAAAAGCGCTTATTTATTGAATTTTTTTATGAAATTTATTTATAACAATCAAAAAAATAATACTTAAGAGTTTTTCATTTTAGTGAAACAGTGATTTTATTTTATTTCGCGGGGAAAAACGTGATGAAAATAGCTTCCAGGCTTCAATGTACAGCAAAAATCGATTTTGTTCATAAATTTGTTTATAACAATTAAACGGATTGCAGGAACTTCATCTAAGTTATCAGGATTTGTTAATTGGTTGTAAATATAACAGTTTTTCACATTTTCGAGGTAATATCAATAAATGATACAAAACAGGCAACTCAAATATGAAAAATTATGTTTTTTTGGCATTTTGCAACTTGAATTATAAACAAACACAGCCTTTTTTGCAAAATCGGCCTCGATAGACCTCTTAAAAATTTAATTAGCTTTAATTTAAAAACAAAAAAGGATGAAATCGGATAAAAATTGTAGGCTCTGGATCATTTTGAACCCCAATTTCCTAATTCGCCGCACTGTGAGCCGTTGCAACTCCCTTTTAAGGTCTTGATACCTCTCCTCCTTTTCCTTCTCCTTGACAGTGATGTGGTAGTCGGCCGGAGCCGAGAATTCGATCACAAATATGGTTCGTTTCTCGAAGTCTTGGAGAGACAAAATCTGACGAAGAAGATGCTTATATCTGCTTCGGAGAGACTCTTTACCTGATGTAACGTCCTGAATACGACTTTGAGGCACGCCCAGGTATGGATAGTTCTCCCCAGTGTTAAGATGTCTAATAACACTTATATCCACAAGCTCAGGGTCTTTTGGAACGCCCACAATCTTTCCTTTCTTCAGATGAATTTAGCACATTTATACAATCCAAATTCCATCCCAATCTCTCCTGTGTACTCCTTGACGATATTCATAGCTGTTTGAAGTTTGCTTTTACCAGAGCAAACTCATGTATTTTATATGGATGACCTGAAGATCTATGCCTCTAGTAAAAGCAAACTTCAAACTGCTATAAATATCGTCAAAAAGTACACAGGACAGATTAGGATGGACTTTGTATTGGATAAATGTGCCAAAATTCATCTCAAGAAAGGAAAGATTGTTGGCGTTTCCAAAGACCCTGAGCTTGTGGATATAAGTGTTATTAGACATCTTAACACTTGAGAGAACTATGCATAACTGCGCGCGCCTCAACGTCGTGTTCAGGACGTTACATCAGTTAAAGAGTCTCCGAAGCAGATACAAGCATCTTCTTCGGCAGATTTTGTCTCTCCTCGTTTGAGATGGTTCACTGGATGAAGACCGAAAAAATGTTAAGATAAAAGTTTACACGTCTAAAAAAGTTCTATGAAAAACGTATCTTGTTCTTTTGCTATATGTTTCGTAGTTTACGAGAAAAATGGTTCAGCCCGCATGATGCTGATAAGATGCCTTTCTTCTTCTCAATGTTTTCAAAAATTAAAAAAAAACTAAAAAGATTTTCTTGAAAACCACACCCATTGATTCTTCTATCATGAATATTTTTTTAAAGTTTCTACTAATAGAAGAAAGTCATCTTATCAGCATCATGCGGGCTACACCATTGTGAACTGTGAAAAATATCATAAAAGAACAACATACATTTTGCAGAGAATCTTTTCAGACGTGCAAACTTTTATCTTAACATTTTTTCGTATCTGTCAATGTTTCCAAGAAAAAGTAGAAAATTCTTTTGTAAGAAAAAAAAAATTCTTCTGTATACAAAAATTATTTAGCAAGCATCTGACTTATAAAATGTCTTTATTTTCAAAGTAAAAGTTCAAAAAAAAAAAAAAAATTGGCAAAAAATTTCAAGGTGTGTTTTTTGAGAAAATAGATTTTTCATTTTTTCAGAAAAACCGCTGCTATTTTGTTAACTTTAAACCTTTTTTACAATTTTCCGGCCGATTTTGAAAGAAGACAATGAACCTTATTAGAATAAACAAGAAAATAATAAATATCTCAATTAGGTCAAAAGTCATACAGGTTTAAAGATAAAAATTTGAGTTTTTTGAAAAACAAAGCACAAAATTCATATGCGCATAACTTTTTAGAAATTTTTTGTTTGGCAAATCGGAATTTCATCCCCGAGAGATTCTGCGGTTTCAAGTGTCGAACCCTGCTCTATATACAGGGTGTTTTTTTTTAACTTGAGACATCGAAATATCTAAAAAAATACGCATCCTATGAAAAAATATCCTTAATAAAAACTTTTTATTTTCGAGGTGGAAAAGCAACTTTGAAAAGATTTACCCCACCCCGCCCCTCCAGGACGCAGGAGTGGGGGTAACTTCGTAATTTCAAATTGGAACCCCAATTTTTTTATCACAGATTCAGATTTTCTCACCTCTCACCATGAGGGTGCTTGATTTCGGTGAGTCCTCTCGCCTCTCACCATCGGGATGCTTGATTTCGGTGAGTCCCCTTGCCTCTCACCATGGGGGTGCTTGATTTAGGTGAGTCCGCTCGCCTCTCACCATGGGGTGCTTGATTTCGGTGAGTCCCCTCGCCTCTCACCATCGGGGTGCTTTATTTCGGTGAGCCCCCTTGTCTCTCACCATCGGGGTGCTTGATTTCGGTGAGTCCCCTCGCCTCTCACCATCGGGGTGCTTGATTTCGGTGAGTCCACTCGCCTCTCACCATGGCGGTGCTTGATTTCGGTGAGTCCCCTCGCCTCTCACCATGGGGGTGCTTGATTTCGGTGAGCCCACTCGCCTCTCACCATCGGGGTACTGGTTCGATAAACCCTTGATGAAGGACAAAGACATCATTCGTCCTCAAAAACTTGCATCAAAGTAATTTGGATCTTTAATGATGGTTTTCATGATACACAATGAGATGGCAAGTAAACGTAAACTGCGAACAAGAACAAAGGAAAATCGTAGAGCGGAGTAACGCATAAACGACTATTGCTAACTAAAATAAAACGTATATCGCCAAGTTAGATGCGACATTGTCTGAAGAGAATTAAGATCAAGAAACATATGAAGCTCGCAGCGCGGATGGGCGCACGTATTCATTTGATTTGGGTTGTAGGTTGCGTTCATTTCAGTTGGTCGTAATTAGTTGCTTTCGTTTGAGTTATTGCTGTTGGTCACGTTGGTTTTAGTTGGTTTGGGTGTCGTTGTATTCCCTCATAACTTGACTTCATTACTTTTACAATGGAACCTCTATCTCAACAACAAAAGATTGAAATGATTCTCATTTATGGAGAAAGTGGCAGGAATATAAATGACGCGCTCGCACTTTATGCTCAACGCTTTCCAGAAAGTGTTCCTTCACGCGCTTCCTTTTGCCGGGTTGTCCAAAACTTCATTACTGACGGAAGTGTACAAACGAAAAAAAGGAAGCGTCGATTAACAGTTACTGGAGTTGATAATGAAATCGCGATTGTAGCTGCATACAATCAAGACCCTCGTGTTCGTACTCGACAACTATGCCGTGATTCCGGAATGTCTCTATCCAGTGTTTGGAAGGTATTAAAATGTAATAAATATCATCCTTATCATTTCACTGCATCAAGAACTTCATGGCAATGATTTTCGGAACCGAGTGACATTTTGTCAATGGGCGGTTCAGCAGATACAAGGAAACCCGAATTTCTTTTTTCGAGTACTGTTTACAGACGAGTCGTCTTTCACAAACCATGATATCGTTAATCGGCACAACATGCACTATTGGAGTGTACAAAATCCACACTGTTTGCGTGAAGATGAGCATCAGCGTCCATGGTCCGTGAATGTTTGGTGTGGAATAATTGGAGATCAACTTATCGGTTCATATTTTATTGATGGAAATTTGAACGGTGAAAAATATCGTAGCTTTTTAGAAAATGAACTTCCAATATTGCTTGAAGACCTAAGCTTGGAAGTGCGATACAACATGTGGTCTCAAAATGACGGTTGTCCAGCACATTATTCGGCAATCGCGAAAGAAGTACTCAATCGCTAATTCAATGGACGATGGATCGGTAGAGGAGGTCCGATAAATTGGCCTGCCAGGTCTTACGGCGCCGGTTTTTTATTTGTGGGGTTATCTAATGAGTCGCGTCTATGATGAAGTGCCCACAACTCGTGATAACATGATCGAGCGAATCAGGTCTGCTTGTGCACAAATAACACCAGACACACTTCGCAGTTGTGAGAAATCTTTCGAAGCACGAATTAACAAGTGCATTGAAGTGCTAGGACAACATTTTGAGCACTTATTGTAAATTGTTGATCCAAAAACAGCACCCCGATGGTGAGAGGCGAGGAGACTCACCGAAATAAAGCACCCCGATTATGAGAGGCGAGGGAACTCACCGAAATAAAGCATCCCCGACGGTGAGAGGCAAGGGGACTCACCGAAATCAAGCACCCCGATGGTGAGAGGCGAGGGGACTCTCCGAAATCAAGCACCCCATGGTGAGAGGCGAGCGGACTCACCGAAATCAAGCACCCCCATGGTGAGAGGCAAGGGGACTCACCGAAATCAAGCATCCCGATGATGAGAGGCGAGAGGACTCACCGAAATCAAGCACCTTCATGGTGAGAGGTGAGTGGACTCACCGAAATCAAGCACCCCCATGGTGGGAGGGGAGGTGACTCACCGAAATCAAGCACCCCCATGGTGAGAGGCGAGGTGACTCACCGAAATCAAACACCCCGATGTTGAGAGGCAAGGGGACTCACCGAAGTCCTTGAAATAATCAACAATTACATTTTTCGCAATTGCAGCGCCATCTATAGCAAATCAAAAAAAAAATTTCGAACAAAACTTACGTATTTTATGAAGGAGAATCTGAATCTGTGATAAAAAATTGGGGTTCCCATTTAAAATTACGAAGTTACCCCCACTCCTGCCTCCTGGAGGGGTGGAGTGAGGTAAATTTTTCAAAGTTGCTTTTCCCTCTCGAAAATAAAAAGTTTTTATTAAGGATATTTCTTCATACGATGCCTATTTTTTGAGATATTTCGATGTCTCAAGTTAAAAAAAAACACCATATAATTAAAAGGATTTTGAACATTTTACAAAGATTTCACGGATTTCGAAGATTTAAAAAAGGCGTATTCGCCAGATTTCAAATATTTCACAACAGTTTCACAAAGCTTTTAAAACTTTGAAAAGATTTAAACGATTTCAAAGATTTTAAAAAGGGTACAGTACACCAGATTTTAATGGTTTTAAAACATTACGAAGGTTTGAAACGATTTCAAAAGGCTTCAAAACATTTTAGAAGATTTGAAAAGATTTCACAAAGATTTCAAATAATTCAATGATTTCAACAAATAACGAAAGATTTCATATATATTTCAAGGATGTTAAACCATTTCAAAAGGTTTCAACAAATTTGAGAAGATTTCAAAAGATTTCAATGATTTAAAATTAACACAAAAGATTTCACAAACAAAGATTAAAGAAAGCTTTCATAAATATTTCAAAGATTCCATACAAATTTCAAAAGATTTCAAAAAACATCACAAAGATTTCAAGAGTGGTTGCAGGTCAGGAATTAAAGAATATTTAGTGACCTGCTTGGTTCTATCACGATAGACAGAAGAAAAGGAACAAAAACAAACGAGGACAATATAAACATCCATGACTATGTTCACTATATGCATCTTGACCCGGCCGTTGCACGGGAGAGGGGACGTGCACGTTTCAACTGCTTACACTCATCATGTAAGTCGCACTTACACATAACGTTACGTAAATGAGCACTACTATTGGTTCTTCCCTTTCTACATGCCTTTTTGACGATAACGGTCAAATGACCAGGCAGAGGGTTAAAGAATAAATATTAATGTTTTTTATTAATTAATGAAATATTAATAATAAAAAACAGTTTTATCACAAAAATGACCTCACATAATCATCAGGAACGCAATTTTCACAGAGAGTTGTTCGGTGTTCATCGCATACAGATCGGTGGCATCTTTCACAGAACACATTCACTTTTTTGTCCAAAGATCTTGGACAGAAAGCGCACCTTCCACGCTTTTTCTCAGATGCTTCGCCTTGAGATTGTGCAGATTTGATATCCAGAATAATTTCAATTGATAGTCGTAACTCTCGACGCAAGCGAGGTACCTCTAGTCTTGTACGAAGTTGCGGCTCCACTAAGCTCATAATTAGCGATTTTAAAAAGTCTCTGCGATTCATTTGCTGATTTGCAGAATTAAAATTGTACAAAATCATGGAGCTTATTCCACCTTGGTCGATCATCCCCATCCAAACTCTCATCGGCCATCGCACAGTTTTTCTTGCCGTTGTGTATTCATGACACATATGGTCAAATGTGTCAGTATCTAAGTTTGTTTTTGAAGATTTTTGTAGTCCAGCCAAGTACAGCATGCAAACATTTTTTGGAACTCAATGCTGTATGGTTATTTAATTATACATGGAATGCATTGTTTTTAAACAAAAAAGTCAAATTGACTTACCTCCACAAAATTTATACGTATAAGGGCCTCTGGGGCTCCTGTGACCCCACGCGCTTCACTTATATTTGTCACTTCACAACGACGCACAATAAAGGCACTGGACGAAATAGGTCCCACTTCCCAAAAGTGAAAGTGAATTATGGATAAGGTCTCGGCCCAAAAACATCATCTATAAGTTCACGAGCGTCATTTGATGTCCATTTGGGGTAGTCAAATACCCCACGGTCCCTGTCTAGGGTTAAAAAGATTCCACAGAAATTTCAAGATTTCACAAAGATTTTAAGCACTTCAAGAGATTTCAACGCATTGAAAAACATTTCAAAGATTTCACAAATATTTCAAAGATTTCATGGATTTCAAAGACGACTTATGATCGCTAAAAGTTAAGAATTTGTTTATTTACGGTTCTGCTTTCTTTCAAAATTGTTGGCCAATCAAAAATTAAATGGCTCATTTTTTACATCTATAACAAACGCGGTTATTTCATTATTTGATTTTAAAAAAGGAGACTTGGAAAAACTTGTCTCCTCGACCTGGAAAACCTGGAAAAGACCTTGAATTTCATTCCTAAGACTGGCTGGACACCCTGTCTCGAAACAACGATGCTTCTCCAGCCTGGACAGCATCAATTCTCCACAGAGGAGGCGAATGAATCACGTTTGATAACGAAAACTAGATGGATAGTGGAGGCTAGATTCTATTCGACTAGGGCTATTTTCTCTCGAACAGATTCGTTACAATTGACGCATAATCTATTTTAAGCGTCAACGACCAGTAGGGATCTATCAAATTCATCACCCCTTCTAATAGCTATTTCGCAAATAGCAGCCCTTTCATCTCATCGATGCGTGCCAGAAAGCCAGGACGACACTATCTATCACAAATAAAACAAGCTAAACGTTTCATAAACGCAATATCAATATTTATCAATCTCGAACTCAATCATCATCGAAACGCAGGAGACTGAATATTATCCAGATACACTGGTTCTGCATTTGTTTTTTTTAACTGTAGAAAAAATTTTCAGCCAAGAAAATAACAAAATACATCTGGTGTAAACTTGAGTACGATAAACAAAAGAAAGAAGAAATGAAAAAAAAAGACAAAATACATCTGGCGTAAATTTTTAGTATGGCAAAAAAAATAGAGAAAGAAGAGTTGATCTATAATTACCAGTGGAGGTATAAAGGAGGTTATGCCGAAATGTCACCCGATTCTAAATTTTGAGTCACACATTCTGTAGGTCTCTTTTTTTACTTCCATTGATTCATTCTATTTACTATTTTCATCTTGCAAAGAGTAATAATTATAAAACGTATGGTCGGTTAGTAATGAACTCTATATTTTTTTTGCATGTATTTAAACTACCCCTAGACACATTCTTCGTAGCGTAGTCCTGATGATGTGATTTATAGGACACGATTAAAAAGTTTAAATGAGTATCTACGCACCATACATTCAACAAACTTTTGACATAGACCACTTTGATCTGCGGTATCTACAGCTCGCCCAACTGGCATATACAGGTGACTTTCACGCGATACCCATGTAAAACTCCATGTTTTGAGTATTTGACATATACCTGGAAAGCATCAATTCTCTATAGAGGAGGCGAATAAATCACGTTTGATAACGAAAACTAGATGGATAGTGGAGGCTAGAAATAGCCACGTCAAAATCATCTTCAAGTTCTTCGATCATACAATTCCAGTATAGCATGCATCCAACATCGGCAACTTTTATCGCATCGCTGAGGCACTAATTAATAGATACCATCTGTCTATTGAAATTCCAGGAGCTGGACATAATCCCCGAGCGTGGTGTCAAACAGACGCACAGTGGTGAAAAAGTACATTTTTGGGTTCAAAATACGATTCCGACTGAACCTGTGGACCGATTTGGATGTTTTTCTTTAAAGCTGATAAGATTTCTAAGACAGTTTTCGAGGCTCATTTTTTAATTAGGCTTTAAATTTTTTAATAAATAAACAAATATGACGAAAAAAATGGCCATTTTTCTATTTGACGTCCCCGGTGTTCGTCAATGACAGGAAAATTGTTAAAATCGCCTAAGTTTCATAGAGTAAGATTAGTTTAAGATGTTTCAATATTACATAATGAACAAAAAATTTTTTTATGAACAAATTATTTGTTGAAAGAATGTTTTCTATGATTTTCCATAATTTTACGTTTTTTTAAGTTATATTGCAAGAAATTTTTATAAAAACATTATGATGATGAAGAAATTTCTTCTTGAGATTATTATTGTTAATATTATAAACAAATTTAATAAACAATTCCATTAATCAGGAATTTTTCGAAAGAAAAAGTCGTTTTTTTCGATGTCAATTTATTTTAAATTAGGAACTTCATGTTAATTTTAGCAAAATTCAGAATTTGTTGATTAATCCAATGATTTTTTTAAACAAAGTTAATAAACAAATGCATTATTCCGCAATTGTTGGCAGCAAAATTCGTTTTTTTCAATGCCAGTCCTTTCAGTTGGGGACTTTATGACAATTTCAGCAACATAGAGTTACAAAGAGCAACATAGAGTTAAAAAAAATCATTTTATAACAAATTATTTCTTGCAAGAATGTTTTCTACGTTTTTCCCTAATTTTGAGTTTTTAAAGTTATATTGCCAGAAATTTGGATAAAAACAATTAATCCCCGAGCGTGGTGTCAAACAGACGCACAG
>CAKNWT010080238.1:0-21894 GCA_932066315.1 Andricus coriarius | reverse complement strand
GCGTCGCGCGCACGCTGCCGCGCGCAAAAAGCGCTACTTGTAAATTGCGAAAACACATGCTTCCGACTGGTTAATCCAATATTGAATACGATTAATAGGTAGAGGAATTCTTAAAGAACAAATTGGTGGTTTAATTTTTTTTAAATATTTAATAGCTTGAAAATTATTAACACTCAAAGTCCATATTACCTAAAAAAAAATTTCCGGTACAAAAAACGTCCATTATCGTAATTGTTTAAACAATTGCGTTTTACACAAAACCTAGGCACTCCTCGTGAAATTAACCGGTACCATTGGATTCAGCGGATTAAAATACATAAGATTAACTGGTTTTTACCTTTTAGCTCATTAATGCACACGGGATCATACCCAGCTCCCGGACTATAACTAGCTTTCGTCGCAAATCGGTCGACTTCAAATTATAGATGCTTTAGTTAACACCTCATATTTTTTATTATTCGTCTTCATCAGAATAATCTTGCAAAACTGTTACCAGCGATATATTTTCAGCGGGAAGTTTTATTATTTCTTGATATCGTGCAGGGGCTTGTGCGATAGAGCCTGTGGGTGGGTTATAACAATTTTTTCTCTTTATGTCTGAAACCGCTCAATCAACAGCAAAACTAAGAACATATTTAGAATCAGCGTACCAAAAAACATGGGGTAATACGCTTCTCCAAGATAAACACATTGGACCCAAAATTGGCACCCTCCTTTCTTCATTAATTTTCTTATATGTAATACAATTTTTTTTAATTATTCTCACCGACTGAAAATTATTTATACATGGTTTTAGCATAGATATAACATCTTCTTTAATAAATCTGAATAATGCCTAGAGAACAATAAAACACGTTGATTTTTTAATGTAATTATCAGTTACATGAAACATTTTGATACGAATTCGGATCGCAAATATTATAATTTAGTTTAACATGTCTTTTTAAATTAATGGTGTCGAGGATTGAAGTTTACATGCTCTATTTTATAATTCAACAAGATTGGGCGGCGGGGACCTACTGGAGTTTCATCGATTTCTTCTTTGGTCAATGGGGTAACCGTATCGCTTTCCATGTTTATTTTCACCCGTCTTTTATAGCGAATATGATATTTATATATTCCAACAAGAATATTACTACCCTCCAATACTGCAAAAACGTCACCATCGGATGTTGATAATACAGTTTGTTCTTTGGTTGGTATAGGCCCAAAAGAATTCCTTTTCGTTCTTATTTTAAGTGTTTCATTCGCAGGGAATGTGTATACTCGAAGTTCGAATATCCGGTGCGGACTCGTATTGGCTATAAGCCGAATAAATCTCAATTGATCAAGTCCATATGTACGTCCGTCAGAACATACAATCCTTGAAGGAATCATGGACCTGGCGACAGGAGGCCGCATGGCAGGTGGAGATCTCGACAGGATACGAAGAGGAGGCTCGGCAAGAGTAAAAGAACTCTCAGGTGAATCTTTTCTTTCAGAAGAATAAGAAGATCCGCCACGAGGAACGCCAGGAATAGGCTCACCATTAGGTAAACATTCGAATTGTAAACTTAACTCTACAACAAGAAAGAGAGGATTACATTTTTTAAATTTTGGTATTTCATGCACAATAAAACGCCAATCCTCATTAGCATGCCAAAATCAGTGTAGTTTTGAGTTGTAGAAGAATTAGCCTTGTTGTGGCGATAGTGTATAATATTTTAAATACTTTATTAGATAATTTGAAACCGTGATTTTAACTCCGCAAGGGTATTAAAAAGCATAATTAATTTGCGGAAAGCTGAAAAATATTTTTTTTTAATTAGAGACATTATATTTTATATTTACCAATAGAATTAAGTATGATTACCAAGCTGAAGATCAAAGTATGAAGGACCCTCATTTTTTTGCTAGTAAGGGAGAAACTGATTAATCTATTAATGAAGAGTTTGTTTAACAGTGTAACGAAAGAATTGTGTGGTGCTTAATTATAGATTGTATAAAATATCCTATAGCCGTTATCTGACAATTTGCAGGCGTTAAATGTACACTTCTGGGATATCTACATTTGATGAGACTCAGTTTCATGAATACAAATTTAATTACTAAATTCGTTAAAACTGATTCCACAATTTATATATAATTGTTTAGGATTTAGGGTAATCATTAATATGTACCAAAATTTTATATTAGGAAGACAAACTTAACGAAAATGTTTACATTCTCATTTATGAGAGCTTAATGTAATCGTCTAAATTTTACATCTCGAGTATTTAACGGATCTTTAAATTTCGGTCCTTACAGAGTTCAAAAATTATAAAAATGTCCGGAGTCTGTATGTCTGTGTGATTCCCTGGATGTTGTAGCCACGCTAACTTTTGAATTATTTGTTCAATCGAGTCAGGCTTTGATATAATTTTTTAGGGTACCAAAGTGAAGGTCAAATTCATAAACCAGATCTTTCCGACGAAAATTAAAAAATTCAGAGCAGTTTTAAAATTTTAAACAAATTTTTTTAAAGAGTTTTAGAAATGAAAATTAAAAATGTGATAAAATTTTTCGATTAGTCCAAACTTGAAAAAGATAGATCATTTTCAAAATTATGCAGTATTTGTTTTTAAGAAATGCTTAAGTTTTAATCATAATTTCAAGTGGATTTCAAGAAGATTTACAAATTATATTGATATTTTTTAATTGGACACAAAATTAAAATGTTCTAGATATTTAATAATCAAGTAGATTAGCTATATTGGTATATTTTTAAAATGCAGTGAAATGATTTCTAATACCTTTTTCAAACTGACTACAAGTTTTTGTAGAGTTGACTTAGAATCGAATTTTGAATGAACGGAATCAAAGCCTATAGCTTAGTGTCCCTGTTTAATAAATTAAAAAAAAAGTTTTTATTAACATTCAATTGAAAAGCATACCTACTTCATATATTCCATTGCCTACATCGTTTTATATTTAAAAGAGAACCATCTGTATAACCTAATTTTCGCGCGCGAAGCGTGAATCTACCAATAAAAGATAATCGTGAAAGCCGCAGGTGCTTTAAAACCCGGCTTTAAAAATAGACTAAAAAACTCTTTCAATTCCAATTTATGACTGTACTCCTTCAGGGATTAAGTCACAGTTTTTGATTTAAGTTTCAATATTTATGATATTTGAAGATATGCAGTCAAAATGCACTCATTAAAAATACGAAAACGAGCACGAAGCGCGTTCGCGTACCATATTGCTAAAATACTACGCCAAAACTTTAACTAAAATTCAACTTCAAATTTATTATCACGCGAAATCCCCCCTTGATCTGCGTCATTCACGATGTATTGTGTTTTACCCCATTCCTAGGGTATCTTAAAAAACAAAATGAACACATGGGGTATGCCATACTTTTGCCATACTTAAGTATAGATGAAGTGGGATTGTCTCATTTATCATACATGTTTTATACTTCGGAATCTCAATGATTGATCAATACCATACTTGTGTATAATGCAGAATTTTATCTAAATACTACATTCTATATTTTGTTTAGATGTGCAGAAGGTACGTTTCGATGTGCCTACGGTGCTTGTATACCAGAACATCTGAAATGCAACCTGCAAGCAAACTGTCATGATTGGAGCGATGAAGATGAAGAAGTATGCGGAATTTCCTTACCGGAAGGTGCCTGTCGCTTACCTAGTGCCAAGCCCGGAACACATTATTCTGTCCTCGGTTGCCCAGAATGTCGTCCAGGTGATGTAAAGCCGGAACTCACTAGACTCGACTACACCTGCGATCTTGAAAATTCACTTCAGGGTTCTAGCACTGTTTATTGCCAGGACAATACTTGGCTTCCTCCGATTCCAATGTGTCTCAGTAGTAGGTAACAGAATATTACTGATAGTATCTGTGATTCAATTTAAATAGTAATTGTACTCAACATTTGCAGAGGACGAAGAAATAACTTGTGCCCCAGTTTTTGCACCAGGAGCTAGAAAACGATGTGAAGCTAAATGGGGATCTCATCAAGGTTGGGTTCCCTGTAATAAAAATGTTCCTGTTGGAACGCAAGTTTCCCTTGAATGTCCAGAATTTTATGAAAGATACTCTGGAGCATCACATACGACATGTCTTCATGATGGTACTTGGAGTCAAATTCCGTTGACCTGTGTCCCCACTTGTGGAGTAAGGGATACTTCTGGTAAACCCTATTTACAATAATAAACTGAATTCTTATTCCGGGAATAATAATAATAATCATATTCTATGGTCACATTTAGTCGCACCATTAATCATCAAGGGATGGGAAGTCTCACCAATTGACCCTTTGCCATGGCACGCAACTTTATTCTCCCATGAGAATGGTAATTGGTCTTTTTTCTGTGGAGGAACATTGATTGCAGAGAGATTGATTCTCACTGCTGGTCATTGCGTCTGGAAAACTGAACCTGATACAATAAAGGTATGAATTGATATGAAATCTCTGAAATCTTTTTAAAATCTTGAAAATCTTTATGAATTCTTTAGAACGTTAAAAATATTTGTGAAATCTTTGGAGACTTTGTGGAATATTTGTATTCGTTCTGAAATCCTTGAACCCAAGTGAAAACATCTACGTCGAAAACCACTTGGAATTCCACGTGGAACTTCACGTGGAAATTTACATGGACACCCACGTGAATTCACCCGAACACTTGCAAATAATCATGCAAATTTGAAACACCATCCATGTGAAAATTTAAATGTTATTTTGTACTGTGAACATCTCGAAAACCGTGAGAGATAGACAAAAATGAATGTCGTTTTTGAGTTTTAAATACCCCGTACTTAGCTGGTTTCTGCATGGGATTCCACGTAAATATTTTAAAGTAGAAATCTGCGTGGAATTCCGCATTGAAGGTTTCAAATTTCCAGTTGTATTTTCACGTTGCTGGAAAATTTGTGTGGAAATACTCACGTATACTATTTTCGTAGGTATCAATCCATAAGTCTGGGGTAATTATTTGCATAGAATTCTACGTAAATATTTTCTCGTGGAAATTTACGTGGCATACAAAGTGAAAGGTTTCAAATTTCCATGTGGATTTATACGTGGCTGGATAAATTCCCGTGAAAATCCACGTGCTCTTTGTGAAATCTTTGAAATCTTGAAAATATTTCTGATATCCTTGAATGGCTGTCATTTTTTATTTTTAAGTACCCCATATACTATATTAACAGTTACCAATTCACAAGTCTAGAGCTGGTTTTTGCATGAAATTCCAAGCAAATATTTTCGCGTGGAAATCTACGTGGAATTCCACGTGGAAGGTTTCAAATTACAATGTGGATGTACACGTGGCTGGATAAATTCACGTAGAAATCTACGTATATTTCCACGTAGAAATCTACGTATATTTCTACGTGGAAATCTACGTGAAATTCTACGTGGACATTTTCACCTGGAAAATCTTTGTGAAATCTTTTGAAATCTTTGTGAAATCCGTTGAAATCTTTTCAAATCTGTTGAAATCTGTAGAAACCTTTATAAAACTTTTAAATCTTTTTGAAATCCTTGAAATCTGAATGAAATCTTAGAAATCTTTATGATATCTTTGGAATCTTTGTGAAACCTTAGAAATCTTTTGAAATATTTGAAATCTTGGAATCCTTTGGAATCTGTGAAAACTTTCTGAAATCTTCTAAAATTTGCGTGAAATCATGTTAAACTTTGACAAATCTTAGAGATCTTTGAAATATTTTGATATATTTGAAATCTTTAAAATCTTTGTGACATTTTTTTCATCTTTGTGAAATCATTGATTCAAACACTAATATCTTTGTGAACGATTTGTGAAAGCTTTGAAATCTTTCGAAAAGTTTGAAATCTTGAAAATATTTGGGAAATCTTTGAAATCTGTGTCCAATCTTGGACAGTGTGTGAAACTTTGGAAGTGTATGTGAAACCTTAAAAGTCTGTATTAAATCTTGGAAATCTTTGTGAAATCGCTTAAATCTTTGTAAAATCATTGAAATCTTGGAAATCTTTGTTAAATTCTAGAAGCACTAGTAAATGACTTCAAATAGTCATTCGAAAGCTGATATCTTTACGAAAGCTTTTTGAAATCTTTGAAATCTTTTGAAATGTTTGGAATCTTTAAGAATTTGGGAAATCTTTGTATCGTGGAATCGTTGAAGTCTTTCAAATCTTTTTCAAATCATTGCAATTTTGGAAATATTTGTTAAATTCTGGAGGTCCCAGTAAAGGACTTCAAATAGCGATTCAGAAACTAATATGTTAGCGAAAGCTTTTTGAAATGTATAAAATCTTTAAAATATTTGCTAGGAAATCTTTTGAATCTTTTAAATCTGTGTGAAATCTTGGAAATCTTTAATATTCAAGAAGCATCAGTAAATGGCTTCAAATGGTCATTCAGAAACTAATATTTTTGTTAAAGCTTTGTGAAATCTTTTAAATCTTTTAAACATTTCAGAAATCATTTAAATCCTTGTAAAATCTTTTTAAATCTCTTGAAACTTTAAAACCTTTTGAAATTTTTGTGAATCTTTTGAAATATTGAAATCTGGTGTATATTCTCAAAAGTCATGTGATCGCCCCCTCGGTATGAATGAAAAATGAAATATTGAATAAAAAAATGTAAAATAATAAGAATCTTTTCAAATAATCAATAAATATTATCCAGGTGGTACTCGCGAGTTTCTCAAATAATATCACAAACCACGATGAAAACACCCAAATTATGGATGTAGAAAAAATCGATAGTCAAGACTCTTATCAAGACCACGAAGGAAATTACAATTCGGATGTAGCTCTTTTGATACTAAAAAAGCCTGTTATGATAAATTCTTTAGTAAGACCTGCTTGTATCGACTGGGAAAATACTCTCGATGTTTCTCTAAGAAGTGGTGAAATTGGTTTAGTTTCTGGTAACCAAATTAAAAAAATATATATCACAGTTATCAAATTTAATTATTCTAAGTTTTGCTCAAAAGTCTTAAATTCGCCTAATTTTTAAAATGATATTTTCAGGTTTGGGATTAACAGAAAACGACACTTTCAGCAAGACATTACGAGCAACTTCCCTCAGGATAGTTTCGGAAGAGAAATGTCGTGAAAGTCATACAAAAGATTTTAGAAAATATTTAACTTACACGTCATTTTGTGCTGGGTGGGAAAATGGAACTGGAGTTTGTAATGGAGATAGTGGTGGGGGATTAGTTCTTCGAAAACCTAACACATCGATATGGGAAGTTCAGGGTATTGTTTCCATTAGTCCTAGAAGATTAGGATCTGCTTTTTGCGATCCCAATTACTACACAATTTTCACAAAGGTTATTACAAATAAAATGTACTATTATTAGAATTCCTTTTTAATACTTTATGACTCAAATTATAATAAGAATGTTTTCAGGTTTCAGTCTACAGTACTTGGATCAGAAAAATTTTGGAAACTCTTCCAATACTCGGACCACCTAATTTACAAGAATCGCCCAATAAAGACACTGAGATTGATTGAATTTATTTTCGTAATCATGTTGATAAATAAAAAATTAATTTGAATTTGAAATGGATATTTCAAGGCGATAGTCTTTTTCTATTTTCAATTGTCAGGAGTGGATCCAATGACAGTTAACCTTTTTTATTATTAATTAATAATGATTATATACTTTTATAATTACGGTCGCAATATCGTCTTATATTTAAAAAATGAAGATGAACGAAGAAAAATTAAAATTAAAAGAATTTGATCGAAGAAACAGACAATTATTACGACATGTGCGTAAAATAATCTTTACCTTTTGAATAAAAAAATTATAATAATTTTAAAACATATTTCTAGGTGTATGATAATAGTTCTGAAAGTAGTATTAGAAATTTGATGCAAGAAGGGGGAGAGCTACATACAAAGAAAATAATTAATTTCTTCAAAAATTTAGAATATTCTCCTAGGAAAGGTATTAGTATCCATCCTATTTTCATGACATTTGAAGAACCTTCAGAGGGATTATATTGGCGAAGACGCCTAACCATTAAGAATACTGGGGTTAAAGCCGAAGAAATAGAAGTTCTTCCACCGAATTCACTAGTAATTTTTTTATTTTTATTGCTTCATTTATGAAAATGAAGTTTGATTTTAAAATATGGTCTTTTGACCGATTTCGCATGAAATCGGTCATTGTTATCGGAAAAAATTAGTGTTGGCACGGAATCGTTTGGACCTGAAATATATTGTTTTCTGAGACAAAATATGAGACACGTATTTTTTTTCTTTTTAAACAAAATTACTTCACGAATTTAGGACTACGTCAATATTTAGGAACATTAGGAAAACATTAATGACAATTTCGTTTAAAACATTGTAGCTTGAGAACAACTTGATATTTTTCTTAGAGTCATATGGTAATGAGGGAGACCCGTGAGGAAAAATTTCGTGGCAGTCTTGAATCATGCTAAAGCCAGTACATTTTTTCTCAAGCCTGTCTATTCACGCAACACTAGCCTGGCGCTACACTGGCGCTATCTAATTTTGCTATCTGATTCAAACCTTTCTGCTATCTAGTCGCGGTCTTGGCGCTATTTAGGAGTTCGTTACGAATTTGAATATACAGGGTGTCCACGCAGGGGCTTACCAAAAAGTATGCAACCTGCCATACACGGCCATAAGGTTAGCATTGTCGTGTGAGACAGGTTGCATAATTTTTGGTAAGCCCCAGCGTGGACACCCTGTATAAAAACTGTCCAAATTTTAGCTAGATTCTAGACAGAATCACTTTTTGGACTTGAATAAAAATTACAGAAGTGAATTCAGAAAATAATAATTTTTGCATAAAAGATTTAGAAAATTACTATACGCAATTGCATAACTGCCTAAGTAATAATTAAATGTACACTATTACATATTTAAGATACTGAATAATATTTATTAAAGGTGATTGAAATCTTAATATACGAACTGTATTCTTAACAACGATTTTTGTTGAAGAATGTTTGAAAACATTTTAGTTCAATTGAAATATATAGTAAATTTATAATAAATTCCAGAAAATAAAATTTAAACATAAAGGATTTATTTAATTTATTTTAATTATTTATTGATTTCGTAAATGATAATTTAGCTTAGCTTTTCAATTATTTATAATAAACAATAATTATTTCGTAGCCTAATCGCAAGTATAATCATACAAATTTTATTATTTTCAATGATTTATTCACTCATAAAGCACATTTAATATTTAAAAATTGATAATGTTTTATTGAAATAAATATTGCGATATAATGAAATGAAATTCATTTCCGACAAAAAAGAAAAAAAATTTTATATTTAGTTGGCCGAGTGTGTTAAGGCGACGGGATAAAGTTACAGCAACCTAATATAAAGTTACATCAAAAGTTCGACACCCGGCGTATGTACAAGATTTGCGGAAACTTATTTTTTCGGTTTTTTGTGTACAAAAACTTTTTTTTATATAATCAATCTATATATTAGACTTTTATGTGATAAAAAATAATTATATTATATGATTATTAATTATTTTTGATCTAAATAGACAATCTGTCTAGAAACTAGTCGATCCGAGCGTTACATCCAAGTCTAGCCACTGTCGACTCGAGGCGGACTAGACAGTAACAGTAGAGTAAGGAGGGGCAGCGCCGACCAGTTAACAGTCAATGATTTTTTTGAAGTTAATAAGATGTAGAATTGATCGTTTTTTTTTCATTTCGAGTCCTACATTATTGTATATCATATTTCTATAAGTAATTATTACACGAATAAAACAATGATTTAATAATTGAATTATTTCTAACAAGCTGTATTTCGTCGGCTTTGCCCCACACCGGAGTGCAAAGCCGACTGCAGCTTTTTATAAAAATCAAAACATTTGAAGATGGGAAAACATAATGGTTCGCGTCTGTGGTATTTTATGTACTGGAAAAATTACATTTGAACATATCCAGCAAGAAGAATAAGTTAGTTTTTATCAAAATAGTGACAGCTGTAATATAACCTCTTATTCGTTGACATTTCACTAGATACGGCTACGGGCAATGGTTTCTACCGCACCGACCGGATTGAAAATAATAATATTCAATAGTTTCTTGCATGTAGCCCAGAAGATAAGTGGCTCTTCTACATTACCGATCACTTATCAGAACCTAAGAACGTTTGAACTATTATTTTCGTCGGGCTTGCCCCCCTGGTGATGCCTCAATTATTTACGATATTTAAGTTACTTTGGACTTGAATTACGTCCAATGATTATAATAAAATAATGTGATATTATTTTATTTGTCAAAATAACAAATTTTCATACTGAAAGTATTGCCATTAATGTTGAAAACTTTATATTTTTGCCAGCGAATCTTCCATTCTTTCGTTGTCAAAACTGTTTTCTGCATAATGTTTCTTTTACAACGTCAAATTTCAAGCTTTTAGTAAGTCACACTATCTCTTTAATAAAATAGATTTATTTAATGCAAAGTAGAATTAAAATTGGTAAATAATAGCGATGTTATAAGCAAAGTCGCCTTTGCCTCACCGGTCGGCGCTGCCCCTCCTTACCCTACAGCGCCACGACATTTTTCCACACGGTGATATCCTGTGAGTAACCTTTCATATAAAATATTTTTTTCAAAATATCAATTCTTATTTCGAACAATTATAGTTTAATGGCTCAAGAAGGCTTAAATAATACATATTTAACAAATATACAGTAACATCTTTTAAAAATATCAGATCTTTTAGATTTTAAATAAGGAAACTAATAATATTAGGATTTTTCTGTTATGTTTTGATGAATTTTTAAAGAAGCAGAAGAATAAAAAAACAGAAAAAGCAAACCCACTAAGTAAAATTAGTCAAAGTAAAACAGCAAAAATCATAATTTCATCAGTTTTCTTACTTAAAATCAAAAATATCTATGACTCTAAAAAAATTAAGAAAAATATCAAAGGTGAACTTCTTGAGAAAATTAATTTTTCTTTTTAAATGTATGTCATTTTAGCCATTTACATTTTTTTTAAAGTTTTTTTAAAGGATTTAAAAGAGCGTAGATAGAACTACAAGCTGCCAAGAAATTTAATGATTTCCATTTGTTTTTAAGATTCAACATTTTAATGAAAATGTTCGTTAATTTTTTGATAGTTTACCGGAATATTCAAAAACCCCTAAGTTCGTAAAAAAAAATTTTTCAAACAAAAAGAGTTTTCAATCAAAAAGTTAAATTTTCAACAAAGGAGATGCATTTATAACCAAAATGATGAATCTTTAACCAAAATCATGCATTTTTAACAAAGTAGTTAAACTTTTAACGAAGTAATTAAATTTTCAACCGAAAAAGTAAAATATTATCAACGAGAAATGTATTAGTTAATATTTCAAGCAAAAAATATTTTAAATTCAAAACCATCAATCTATCAAATAATACAAAAATCTAAAAAAAGACCAATTCTCAACAAAAAAGTTACCTAATTTCCAACCAAAAATGGACTAGTTACATTTTCAGATTTTTTTTTCAAACAATAAACTCAAAGGTTCAACCAAGGAGGTGATTTTTTAACCAAAATGATGAATCTTTAATAAAAATAATGCATTTTTAACAAATGAATACAACTTTTAACGATTAGTTCAATTCTCAGCGAAAAATGTAATAGCTTATATTTCAACCAAAGAAGATAAATTCTCAACCAAAAAGATTAATTTTCTGTAAAAGAAGATGAAATTTCAACGAAATACTAAAATACATACAAAATATACAGTTACCGAATTAAAAAATATCAGATCTTTTAGATTTTAAATAAGAAAATTGACGATATAGGAGAAGAAGCAGAAAAGAGCATAAAAGGCAATACCAGTAAAGTAAGAAATAAAATTAGTAAAAAGAGAACAGTAAAAATAATAATTTCATCAATTTTCGTATTTAAAATTCAAAATATCTGTGAATGCAAAAAAAGCTCAAGAAAAACATAGCCTACTTTTTAGTTTCTTCGAAAAATGTATGTCATTCAAGGAGGCTGATTTTATTTAATGTTTCTCTTGATTTTCATTTAGATTCATAAATATTTTAGATTTCGAATAAAAAAATTGATGAAAGTATGATTTTTCTGTTCTGTTTTGAGTAATTTTACTTCTTACTTTACCAGTTTTGCCTTTTTTCTGATTCATCTGCTTCTTCTACTTAAATTACTCAAAAACGAAAAGCGAAAATTAAAATATCATCAATTTTCTTGGTTAAATTTCTAAAAGATCTGATATTTTTAATTTTGTAATTATATATTTTTTAAATATATATGAGTTTAGCTTCTTTGAGGCATTAAACTATGAATGTAAAAAAATTGATATTTTGACAAATTTATTTATATATTATTAAAAAATCAGTTTTCTCTATGAATGTTTAGTTTAGCGAAGACGGAACTCGCCTTCCTCATATTACAGTAAAACCTGTCCATGTTGGCCAGCCGCGGTTCCATCAAAATGTGGCTTATTTAGGCAGGTGGTCAATTTATGAAGTTATATATGATGCGGAGCCCCTGTTCCGGTTCCGTGAAATCAGTGCAACTTTGAGATAATTTTTTTCTTGAAAAATGTGCCCCAATTTGGTAATTGAAAAAAATTAAGTATACATTCAAGGGATTTGAAAGTGTAGATTACACATCAGAGTGCTGTAATTAAAATTAAAGTAGGTCGATTTTTTCTCAAGATACAACCTTTAAGAGAAAATGTTTGTTAATTTTTTCATAATTCACCTGAATATTCAAGTAGCCCTATGCTCATTAAAAAAAATGTTGGGAAAATAAAAACAATATATTTCAGCCCCAAAAAATTCCGTGACATCGACAGGGTCAGACTGCCCGTTTTTATGTAAAATCGATCTTCTATCGTTCATGAAATCTTTTTATTTCAACAGGCATTTCAGATCGATAAAGTCACAAGAAAGAAAATATTGTATCCAGGCCTGAGCCTGCATATATGGATCACTTATTCTTTCCAGAGACCGTCTTTGCTATATGCATATGTACCAATCAAACTTAATGGAGATTCAATATATTATCCTCTAGTTTCTATTATTGGCACTCCAAATGTTTTTGCAGACCCAACATGCATTGATTTTGAAAAAGTGGATGTCAACTTTCACTCAAAAACAAAAATAGTGATCCTTAAGAATGATGGCGAAAAGAGTACTAAGTAAAAAATATTTTCGAAAAATAAATTCAATTAAAAATAAAGCATATCATTACTTTAGTTAGGGGCCGTTCAAAAACTACGTCACGCTATTTTGAACATTTTTTCCACCCATCCCCTTCTTCGTCACAGATCATCACACGAAACTTGAACTCCCAGGATGACGTCACAAATACAAACCCCACCCCCCTTTTAGTCAAACTTTTTTCTTCGATGTTATTCGATAAACGCCTAAAATAAAACACAAAATATACACTCATAATATTTTAACAGACTTCACAGCCCAAAATGCTCTCAGAAGAGGGGAAATAGGATGATTTTTCACGAAAATAGGGGATGAAATTCGTTTACATCAAACTAATGTATATGTATCATATTAAATCCAATATATATTTTTTTCAACAAAATAGTTGACATTTCAAGCAAAAGAAAGTAATTTTTCACAAAATAGTTGTATTTTCAACCATATGGACGAATTTTTAAACAAAAACAAATTAACTGTAACCAAATATAGTTGAATTTTCAATTAAGACCTTTTCTACCAAAAAAATATGAATTCTTAATCCAAAAAAGATGAATTATTAATCTAAAAAAACGAACTTTCAACAAAGCAGTGGAATTTTCTGACGAAAAAGATTACTTTTCAACAACATAGTTGAATTTTCAAAAACATAATTAAATTTTCAACCGACAAAGATGAATTTTCAACCAAATAGTGGAATTTTCAGCAATCAAAAATTAATTATTAATAAAACATTTCGATTTACAATCTATTAGCCGATTCTTTAAGCCAAAATACGAATTTTTTAAAAGACAGTTTAATTTTCAACCAAGAACTTTTCTACCAAGAAAGAGGAATTTTCAATCCAAAAAAGATGAATTTTCAATCCAAAAAGACGAATTTTCATCGAAGTTGGATTAACGAACAAAAAAGATGACGTTTCCACAAAATAGTTGAATTTGTAACCAAGCAATTAAATTTTCGACATAAAAAGATTAGTTTTCAACAAAATAATTGATTTTTCAACCAAAACAAATTAATTATCAACCAAAAAGTTGCATTGATGACCAAAAAGCTGAAATTTCAAGCAAAACAAACTAATTTTCAACCAAATAGTCGAATTTTGAACCACATAGTTGAATTTTAAAACTACGAAGATGTATTATAATGCATATTCGTAGGTATAATAATCTTCAATAATCTTTGTAGGTATATAATTTCTTTATTCAACCAAATGGTTTCGAATTTTTCAGAAGAAAGCTGGATTTTTAATCCAAAAGAAGAATTTTGTATCCAAAACAACGAATGTTCAATAAAACAATTAAATTTTCAACAAAATAAATCAATTTTAAACAAAACGCTTAAATTTTTAACATAATAATGAAATTTTCTACAAAATAGTTTAACTTTCAACCAAGTAGTTAACTTTTCACAACAAAAAATGAATTCTGAACGAAAAATATAGTAGTTAATATTTTAACCAAAAAGGATTTTTATTTTAAATCAAAAACAGTTGAACACAACCGAAAAAAAAAATTTTCTATAGTTCAAATAGTTGAATTTCCAGTTTAAAAAATTAAATTTTAACCAAAAACAAATTTTCAACAAAATAATTAAAATTGCAACCAATGAAATGAATATTCAACCAAAAAAATTATGTTTTTACAAAGTAGTTTAAACAAGTAGTAGAATTTTCAATCCAAAAAAGATGAATTCTCAACAAAAATGGTAATAAATGATATTTGAAGCAAAAATATTTTTATCTTAAGTAAAAAAATTTGTATTTAGCCAAAAACACGTATTTGGAACAACATTGATATACTTTCAGCCACCTAGTTCAATTTTCAGTTTACAAAATTAAATTTAATCCAAAAAACAAACGAATTTTTAACAAAATAGCTCAAATTTGCAACTAAATAGATGGATCTTCAATTAATAAGATGAATTGTTAACAAAGTAGATCAGCTTTCAATTATGCAGTTATATTTTTGACTAAAAAAGATTACGTTTCTACAAAATAGTTAAAATTTGAACATAATAATTAAATTTTCGACCAAATAGTAGAAGTTTTGACTAAAAAGATGAATTCTTTATTCATTTCGAAAAGTTGTTATTCACATTTATATTTTCCATGTATAATGTCACATTCTGCGTCAACCCCTCCACCCTTCATCACAAATCATCACGAAACCTCCCCCCCCCCCCGTACATGCAGAGTTACGTAGATTATGAACGGCCTCTTAGAACATTTTTAATAGATTCTCCGCTGATGTGACACAACGTGAAATCAGTGTTATGGTTTTGCCAATGCGAGGTATATTAAGGCCAGGAAGTCAAGTCCAATTGAGAGTAAAAGTACTGGGTTTGAAGGAAGGAAATTTCATTAGCGAATTTTGGTGAATGTCTTATTACTGTTAATTAATACCTAATATTTATTAATTTTAAAAATGTTATAATATTAACGAAAAACAAAATTGGTAGGATTAAGTCGAGTCAACATATTCGTGTTGTTGTAAAAGCCAGTATCATCGTTCCTAAATTTGAGGCTTATCATCCAAATTCGACTGGTGATTCTGTTCTTCTAGATTTTCCCCCAACATTTGTGAATAAATCGAAATATGAATCTTTCGTTGTGAGGAACGTTTCTTCGAGAAGCATAAATTTCATCGTTCTCGGAGAAATTAAAGGAGAACTGGTGGATCCTTCGGTAAATATAATTTAATCGAATTTGGGGTCATGTAAAATCGAAATATTACATTTTTTAGGAAATAGATGCATCCAAATATCCAGCTTATAGCGTATTTAAGGTTTATCCTAATGAAGGCAGAATGGAACCATTTGAAGGCAGGATCTTTAATATCACGTAAGAAAAATGTATTTAAATAAATTGTATAAAATATCTCTTGGTAATTAAAAATAAAATATTTCAGATACTTCCCAACGACTGAAAGTTCTGAAGATTTTCTAGCTTTTCTTAAAATTCTTCGACTGCATGTATCAGAAGTGGATGATTCGATAAGTATAACAATTTTTTGTAGTTTGTTTTAAGCAAAGAAAATTAAATTCATTGCATTATTTATATTATGCCAATTTCAGACAATTCTAGCACTGGAAGTTCCTTTTCTGAAGATACTGTGCCTGAAAATTCCTTACGTTAGTAATAGCAGATAATTATATTAATTAAATCTAAAAAAGCTAAATATTGACAGTTTGAATATTATTTATTTAGAACAAGAGTTAAGTGTACCAGAAGGGAGTATGTCAATAAGCACGAATTTATTAAAAGAATTCGAATCAGTTTCAATAACGTTGTGTATTCATGGAGAAATTGAAAATTCGAGACTGAAATTTGTTCCCGATGCTTTATATTTTGGGGAAGTACTAATTGGCGGAAAAACCACTCGAGTTATTTCGATATCAAACCCTTGTTTGCATGAGACACTCACATTTCGTTTCATAACCAATCCACATGCTCGATGTATTCCCAAGAAAGGAATTCTTGAACCAAATAAAAGCTTAGAAGTTCTTATAGAAGTCGAAGGAAAACTTGATTGTAAATATTTTTAACAAAAAGCTATACATAATTTTGATTGATTTTTTCATCACTAACTCCAACGAATTTGTCAGCTCTGATCGTTAGCAGGACATATGACAGGAAAAACAACCAGCTCTTTCCGTAAAGTTAACAACTTGACAGTTTATTATTCAAGGCGAATCATTGTACTCAAATTCTCTTAAATCTATGGAAATTTATTTGAATTCCTTTGAATTTGCATAAATTCCCTTGAATTCGATTGAATTTTTTTATATTTGATCGAATTTTCTTAAACTCCGTTATATTCATATGAATTACCTTCCGTTACGCAAAATTCCTTTGAATTCTCTTAAATTACCTTGAATACTAGGGCGGTCCAAAAATTCGACTTTCGATTTTTGGTGATCGATTCCCTCCAATTCGTTCGTTTTTCAGAAAAAGAAATTCCCTACTTTGTTTTTCAAACCGGTCAAACTTAATCCGCGCCCTCCGGCTTTTTAAATTAACATGAGGTTCTAAAGGGGAAAAGCTCGGTTTTTGAAAAAATGAAAAAAGAAGTACTTTTCATTAACCTTTTGTTAATTAATGTTTGGTCACCTCTTAGTGAATGTTCGGGGAATAATTTCCTTCCAAGAACTTTTAATTTTGACCACCCAACCCACCTTTTATTGTTTCAATGGCGGAGGTAATGAACGCTAAGAGTGATATTATACTTTAAAAGACAGGTTGCAATCACATTAACAATTAATATGACGTGTTCCTTTTCATAGGAAAATTGGAGAAAATTCTAGTTAAAAAAAATGATTATTGTTTAAACAATTAGGGTATCATTTCTGATCTAGGAAAATACTAAATAATAAGCGACATAGTGTGAAAGATTTAAAAAAAAGACAAGAATTTTTTCCACCTTTCCTATGAAAAGGCGCAAGTGGATGATTATTAATTGTTTACATAATTGCAACACTGTCTTCCACAATAATTCATTCATTAACTGCGTTATTAATTCCATAAAGTAGTAAATTATCAGAACTTAGAAGGAAAAAAATTGTTTAAACATATGAAAATTGTTTTATAATAATTATTATACCTTTAAGCCATATCTCTTTCGAGGTAAGCGTGACTCACTCGGTGAGGAAGGCGCTAATAAACAATAAATATATAGAGTCTATATCTTTATTGTTTATTAGCGCCTTCCAAGTTGCTTCATCTATATGTTCATTTATCCTATTTTAAAACTCTATTCGCACTTCCGGTTTCTGTAGATTCTCAATATTGATTCGCGTTTGTTTTGTTTTTTTGGTTGTCTTTACTCTCAATCCCTGACTTAAGTTTAGTCTGGAGACTAGAAGGTAATGATCACCATTGCGTTCAGAACCCCTCATGACCCTTGTATCTTTTACTAGCTCTCTTAGTCTTCCATCCGCAACAACGAAATCAATTATACTGTGGCTATCTTCTCTACGCCAGGTGTACATGTATATCATTTTAGGCCTAAACCAAGTATTTGTAATAAATAAACCCTTTTCCATGCATAAGCTAATTAATCTTTTTTCGTTACCATTTGTTCCTGGATCCGCAAAATTACTTAGCACTCTCTCTTTACCCTGACGTTGGACGCCAAGCCATCCATTCATATCTCCTAGTAGAATGATTCTTTCACCATGATCGCAAGTACTTATTCGTATCATATTAAGTGTCCCAGAAGGCGTATTTTATTTCTCTCGGATCACCATCAACTAGGGCGTAGCACGCTATGATAAATAATCTTCTGATTCCTACTTTCATTCTAACCCACAACAATCTAGGAGATACAAATCCTTGATTCCTGAGATGCTGTCTTTCTCTTCCATTTATAATCAAACCGACCCCTTGACTATCATGTGATTCAATATCTACTCCTGACCACAATTGAAAGCCGCCTTTCAACAGCCCATTTTCTATCTTTCTAATGTCGCATCCCTTTTTCTTTATTTCAGGTACACATGATAGTATATTGTGTATCGAGGGCGTAAAGAAGGCTATTTTGAGGTGTGTGAATTTGCTGCACGAGCGAAGCGAGGGCAGCAGTCACACGAGGCAAAATAGCTTTACGCCCTTGATACACACCATACTTTTTGTCCCCCTCCTTGAAAACAAGCATGTGACGCAGATAGAGGATGTTTGGTGTACTTGACAATTTTAGCTTATATGTGAAAGGAAGAAATAGCGTACTTTGCAGAAGGGAGGCTGTCGGGTCTAGCAATACAATTTTTTCAAAGATAAAGATCAATTCCTCCATATTCTCACTTGTGGGGGACAGTGTATGTGTAGCGGGTGTAAAGTTTTATGTAGCAGGCGTAAAGTTTTATGTAGCGGGTGTAAACTTTCATGCGTAGCGGGCGTAAAGTTTTTGTTGGCCCGGCGACGGAGTGCGCATGAGCAAACGTCACTAGGCTGCAAGCCGCCACTTTACGCCTGCTTCGCGTGCATGCAATGGCGCGTTTTCAAGGGGGGTCGGACAAAAAATATCTATTTTTCTTACGTGCAAAGTTTCTCGTAATTCTCTCATTCACGCCTCTAGCATTCCAAACACCCAGTCTCCATTCAGCGCCTGAAACATTACCTTTACCTTTACCGGGTCCATGTCTTTCGTCAATCAAAGTTTCAATCCATTTCAAGACTATTTTATTGTTTGTATTATTCATTCTTTAAAGTGTACGCCCAACTACTACCTTTATGAGAGAAATGTATTTTGGGAGTATAAATCAAGTCCAAATTAAGTAGCTATAGTCATCGTAGGGGGAGAGTCAAGTTATAACGTCAGTCTCACCAAACTTCGGTTAATGGATGGGAAGTGTAGGGACATAACTGAAACCGAGAGAGTCATAGTTGGTTGGTGTTGTATGTCCCGTTATGGTCACATGGGGTCCAGCTGACCCCACGGGCTTTCCGCTTTTTTCCGATTGTCTCCGTTTTTATTTTTCAAGTATTTTTTTCGAATAGTTAAATTATCACTGAAGCTTCGGATATATTTTTTCCTATTTTGTATTGTTTCAACATCACTCATGATTTTTTTGCAGCCAAAAATATCTATAGGTTTATTTAGAGGGATGCCCACAACGGGATACTGAGAAGGTCACCAGCCTTCAGCAGTGCAGTATTAGATAGTAGTTCATATCGACCCATCTTCCCATTCCTGGCCCATTACTGGATTTAAAAATTTCATTTCACGAAAAAATGTAATCCTAATTGATATAATTTATTCTTTTGGATTAATTCGTGTTCTCTTGAATACACTAGAATTATCTTAAATTTTCTTGAATTTCTCTGAATTTCTTTGAAATACTATACATTAGATTCGAATACTCTTAAATTCCGTTAAATTCGCATGAATTTCCCTCCGTTACCCAAAATTTCCTTGTATTTTCTTAAATTACCTTGAATAACTTTTTATATATTCTCTTGAATGATCTTACATTATTTTGAATTAATTTAAGAACTCTTGAATTCATTTGAATTCGCTTAAATTCTCTCAAAAGAATTTAACTGAAAAATTTAATTTCCTTGAATTCTCCTGAATACGCATGAATTTCTTTAAATTTGCTTGAATTCTTCTAAAATCCCTTAAATCGCCTTAAAATCCCTTAGATTTGCATGAATTCCCCTGTATTCCCTTCAATTCAGTGGCATTTGCTTAACTATCATACATTATTTTTAATTTTTTCAGTTTTCCCTAAATCGGGTTGATTTTGCTCGAATTTCTTTGAATTTGCTTCAATTCCACTGAGTACGTAAGAATTTCCCTCCATTTCTTTAAATCTCCTTGAATAAACTGGAATTCCTAGCAGATCGTTGGAATTTCTTGAAACTCGCTTGAATTACTCTAAACTTGTTTGACTTTATTTAATTTGCTTAAATTCCTCGTAATTACCTGAAATTGTTCAAAATCCATGGAGTTTATTAGAATTCTCTTAAAAACAATCAAAATAATTCGATGACTCTTAAATTATTTTGCATTGATTTGAGTTCTCTTCAAATCGTTCGAAATCTCTTCAATTTCCTTGAATTATCATAAATTTCGTTGAATTTCTCTGAATTCTATTGAGTTGCCCTAAATTCCCTCACATTTGCTCAAATTGTACTAAATTCATTTAATTTATCTTGAATTCTCTTGAATTTCCTTGAATTTGCTTGAAGTACGCCGAATTTCCTTAAATTGGCTTAAATTCTTTGTAATTTCTTAAAATTTTGTCCCAATCAATTAAAATTCCCCAGAACATGCATAAGTATTCAGAAATTTACTTGCTGTTGATCTGTTGATCTGATCATTCCATTCACTAGAATTCCTTTAAAATCCGTCAAACTAACTTTAATTCTCTTCAATTAATTTGGAATAATTTGAGTTCTCCTGAATTCTCTTGAATTGAAAATAACTTCTCTTAAATTCGCTTGAATTTGTTTAAATTCCCTGAATTCTTCTAAATTCGCTTGAATTATCTTGCATTTACTAGAATTCACTTCGAATGCACTTTCAATGAAATTTCAGGGAATTGAACTGAATTTGAGAACAATGATTCATTCTCCTTATTGAATAAGCATGTGTCCAGCGAACAGTCAGATACTATAAACTTTTGTCAGATATTTCATTTATCATAAATGAAAAAAATTACCCCTATTAATTGAAAAAAGATAATGGCTGAGTTTATCTTTTAGTTTTTGTTTTGAAAAAGTTTCTCAGAACGTTTCTTAAGTATCGTTTTTCACTATCGAGAAAATAAGGCACTATGTAGTATGTAGTTTGATTCAGCGTTAAAAATATCGTAATTATACAGGGTGTTTTTTTTAACTTGAGACAACGAAATATCTCAAGAAATACGCATCCTACGGAAAAAATGTTTGGAATAAAAACTTTTTATTTTCGAGGGGGAAAAAAGATTTGTTAAAATTTACCCCACCCCCACCCCCACAGGAGGCAGGGGTGGGGGTAACTTTGTAATTTCAAATGGCAACCCCAATTTTTTATCACAGATTCAGATTCTCCTTTACGAAATACGTAAGTTTTATTCGGAAAATTTGTTTCGATTCGCGATAGATGGCGCTGCAATTGCGAAAAATGAAATTGTTGACACTACTTTTAGCTCTACCCAGGAATAACGACGCGGACGTAGTAGTTGTCTATTCCCTTCGGGGTGCTTAATTTCGGTGAGTCCCCTTGCCTCTCACCA
>CAKNWT010080230.1:0-10164 GCA_932066315.1 Andricus coriarius | reverse complement strand
TCTTGAGGTTATGTTCCACATGGGTTTCGTGTCATAAACCTGTCACTTTTTATCCACTTCGAAGCAATTTTGTTAAAAGTTGCTTTGATCACTTGATAACAAAAAAATTAGAAATCATAAAAGATGTCGAGTCTGCAAAATGAAAGGAGAAATCAAAAGAACAATTTTGATATGTGAAGAATGCGACGTACCTTTAAGCAAAGAAGAATTCATTGCTGACAATAACCAATCAAAAATTTAATTACTTTGATACCAAATTATAACCTGAATAATTTAAGAAGGATAGTAAATTAAAAATTAGAAAATTCTAAATTTTTTGTACGACTTCCTTCCTTACCTGTCAAGAAAATATAACTTCTCCTTCCTACTATTGCAGAATGCGAAATGACCTCTTAGGCGCAATAATTGCATGAAATCTGGCAAAAAATCGTTTTAATATATAAAGTTACCTTAAATTAAACGAATTTTGAAGAATTCTTCCACTTAAAGGCATTTTGTTCACTTTGACGTTTCCTTCTTGAGGTTGTGTTCCACATGATGATTTCGTATTATAAATCTGTCATTTTTTGTCCAATTTGAAACAATTTTGATGAATTTTTATTAAACTTTAATACTGATACTTTATTTTCAATACTTTTTCTTAATAATTTATTTATTATTAAGAAAATATGTTATTCAGGGGGCCCATGTACTTTTTTAATGGATACGATCCCGAAACTCTTGCACTAACACTCATTTACTTTGTATCGGTGAGGTGGTCACGTGGTGTAGACTGTAGATTACAAAGTGGGGATACGCTAGTCAAGGCAGAGGGTTAAACAGATTTATTCCTATCGTTTTTGACTGGTACTACAGATGGAGATTTGAAATCAACAAATCTAAATCTGAAGCTGTCTTCTTCTCACGTCGCAGGCGCAAACCTCCCAAAATCTTTGTAAACTCTTTTCCCATTGAATGGAGTAACTCCGCAAAATATCTCGGCGTCTTTTTCGACAAGAGACTAACCTGGGCCAAACAAATCCTCGCCACCCGCAATAAGGCCAATGGGGCTTTTACTTCACTTACACCTTTCTTCAATAACCCCATAGTTTCTCGAGCCACCAAAACTCGTGCCTTCAACGCCATATTTAGGAGCATCTGCACCTACGCGATTCCTATATGGGGCTCTGCCGCTCCACATTGTCTTTCAAAACTTCAAGGCACCTACATGCGCCTTCTCCGCTCCGCTTTAAATATCCCGTGGTCCATCCGCAATAAACAAACCCTTGCTGAAACCAAGCTTCCATCCATCACCGAAGCAGCTCACTCATACGCTTCAAACCTTCGTTTATCAGTAGCTAATCACCCAAATCCCAGCATCAACTCACTTGCGCATTACGCGAGTAAAACTTCTGACCGCTTTAGAAGGCCCTGCCTTCTCGTCTCACCGCCTTAATTTAATTCATCCATCTTTCTCTTTCCATGTTTCGCTTCAAGCGCGAGTGTCCTTGCAGTTTAACTGTCTCGCACCACCAATTACGATGTTTCCTCTTTTCTTTGTCAACTCGGTTAATGGTAACCAAACGAGGAGGGGTTTTAGTCGGTAGGCGCAAGGAGCGAATCCGACACTACCCACTTCCCCTGGGTGTCTTTGAGAAGATTTTCCCTCCTCGGCCCCTTCAACAAACAAAAAAAATATATAATTTCCTACCGAATTTATCGCATTTAACGTTTTGATCTACATTTAATGGGTTGCATAAAATGGAAGCTTTTAACGAAATTTACAATTTTAAACTTCTATATAAATTGAAGAGTTCAAAGAGTTCTGGTTGTTAAAATGTAATTTATAAATAAATATTGAATTAAAATTGTAACTTTCAAAGTTTAGCACTCTGTAATTTTAACGACTCAAGGCATGCTTATTATTTTTAATACATTAAGAAAGATAATTTGTTAATAATTCTCTTTGGACACACATTAGCGACACATTTTAGCGTATCCATACTTTTTGATGTTTTTATTTAAAAATTGCCGACATGTTTCGACTCAAATCCGAGTCTATATATTCGAGTATATGTTTTCTTCATAAGCCGTATTCACATAACTCTGTTTTACTTCTAGACGAGACAAATATTTGACCAATTTTAAGGTTATGACGATCCAATTTAAAAATTTCAAAGTTTTCTAAACTGACAACTATGCACAATCTTCTAAGAAACTTTTTTTAATTTCCATTAACTAATAACAAGATAAGCACAGTGTATACTTAATTGTATTACTTTAACTATATTTTTAGTCAAAACTTTTTTTAATAAATTGTTCAAAATATATTGTATCCTCTACAGAACTACGCCTTGAAAAGGACTCGGATCCGAGTCGAAACATGCCGGCAATTTTTAAATAAAAACATAAAAAAACAGGAAAAGGCCTTCACTACATTAATATTTTAATTTTTAATGTTGTGTCTTTAAAGCTTCATTTTTAAATTCTTTAAACTGAGAATTTAAATTTTAAAATGAAAACCTGAAATAGGAAATTTGGTGTGTAATATATTTTAGAAGTACGCATTGTAAAATGAAAAATTAAACTTTTTTTGTTCATATACATGAGTATTCTTATTATTGCTGTACCTATTCCTACTAGGAACTTACCAGCTCAAATTAATGTTTTCTTTTGTAATTTATCTTCGATTTGTCGAGCCTGACGCTAAATATATTTTTATTATCGGGAAAAATAAGGTTGAGCAAAACCTATGAGTTTATGCACGTGATGTTTCTCATTACCATTTGAAGGGTTCCTGTGGATAAGGGCGTAAGCGTCAAATTTTCGACATGCGTTTTATTGGTTCATACTACTATCTGTCCAAAAAATGTAGATACCTCGATTTTTGTACATATCACAGTGAAAATCTCAGCAGAAAGTTCAAAAAATATGGGACAAAGTACAATATTGCAGATGAAAGTTTCGCCTGTACTGATACAGAGTTTTGAAGGTTTCAGTCGATTATTTCATGGCGAGTGAAAGGTGAAAAAGTGCCATCATCTTACGATAATTTCAAAATACTCAACATTTTTAATATAGATAGTATCTATATCAAAAAAGGAAGACAATAAAAATTGTTTTTTATTTGTCTTCAGAAATTCAGTTTCAAAATTAGTTATTGAAAAATCCAAGAAGTTTTTGGAATTTTTTTCTTCAAAAAATATTGTTTTTTAAACTTCGTCTTATTACGAACAATTAAAAAAATATACCTTAATATTGTTAACATAACCAAAGTTATGAATGTTTAAGAAAAAAAAGGACAAACATTTTTCAATTTTTAATATCACCTACTATCTGTTTCAAAAATCCTGGAAAATTAAAATAAAGAATTCAAATCAAGATTGCTGTAATATGATTTCATTTTTGGAAAATGTAGTCTGATGTTTCTCAATTCGAAATTGCTTTATATTTACATATAAAATTATTCAATTTAGAAATATCAAGACTTTCAATATAAAATATGGGAATGATCCCGACATTTTGAATTTGAAACTACAATATTGTGAAATTTAAAAATCGAAACCTCCAGAAACTAATCTAAAAATGAAGTTATATATACATAGCCTTGAGGCCTCAAGGAATAAACCGTTTTAGGATTGCGCACCAAAAACTAGAAATTTAAAAAGAAGCTAAATATAATTCTAACAAGTATCATACCATGTAGTATCAACGACATTCAAAATGACTATAGAATGTTTTATTAAAAAATGTGACTTCTGCCAAAAAAAGTTAACCCGTCTCCCTAGTTACAAGTAATGAGCACATTATGAAATGCGGAAAATGCTATGCGCCACCCCTAAATATTAATTAAGAATTCTATTTAAAAAAATGCCACCCAGGAGGAGTTTACTCCGTAAGGGGAACAAAGATTTTGAAAGACAAATATACAACAAAATTATTCCTCGTGAAAATCATGTGGTGGCCCTTAAAAGGGCCGATTGAATTAAGTGTCAGATAAATTCTAAGCACGTTCTCCACGAATACGACGAGCTAATTGGATATCTTTGGGCATGATGGTGACACGCTTGGCGTGGATAGCGCACAAGTTCGTATCTTCAAAGAGACCGACCAAGTAGGCTTCGCTGGCTTCTTGCAAAGCCATAACAGCTGAGCTCTGGAAACGCAAGTCAGTCTTGAAATCCTGGGCGATTTCACGAACGAGACGTTGGAAAGGCAATTTGCGGATCAAAAGCTCAGTGCTCTTCTGGTAGCGACGAATTTCACGAAGAGCGACAGTTCCAGGCCTGTACCTGTGGGGTTTCTTCACTCCGCCAGTGGCAGGTGCACTCTTGCGAGCGGCTTTGGTAGCCAACTGCTTCCTCGGTGCCTTTCCACCGGTGGATTTACGAGCGGTTTGCTTGGTACGGGCCATTTATTACGATGCTGCCTTTGAAACGAGTTCTCAAACTATAACGAAAACGCGCAATGAGCGCTATTATATAGCCGCGTCACTCATGAACTGTTAGGTCGCTCAGTTTTGAGAAGGGAGGAATATCTTTTTATTGGTTGATACTCACCAAGAGGGGAAATGCGTTGGCTTCATTGTCGGTGACAGGAAAGAGGGGATAGAGCGACCGGTCGTTTAGTGGGGGGGACTCGGTTCTGGTGGCTATATAACCGACCTCACAGAATTTTTTTAGCATTCCGAGTTCTTCTCTTCTTCAGAACGTCGTAAGTTCTTCAATTCTTGAAAAATGACTGGCCGTGGTAAGGGAGGAAAAGGTTTGGGAAAGGGAGGAGCAAAACGCCATCGTAAAGTTTTGCGTGACAACATCCAGGGAATCACGAAGCCCGCCATCCGTCGTTTAGCTCGTCGTGGCGGAGTCAAGCGTATCTCTGGCTTGATCTATGAGGAAACCCGAGGTGTCCTGAAGGTGTTCCTTGAAAATGTCATCCGTGATGCAGTCACTTATACTGAGCACGCCAAGAGGAAGACTGTCACCGCTATGGACGTTGTGTATGCCTTGAAACGTCAAGGACGTACTCTGTACGGTTTCGGAGGTTAAATTCAGGAATGGATCTGTTATTCATTGTATACAATCGGCCCTTTTCAGGGCCACCAAACGTTTTTAACGTAGGCGTAATCTCTTCTGTTTCAACATGATGCATTCTGTTTAATATTTTTTTTTAATAATTTTATGATGTGATGTTCATAGGTGAATAGTTTCTGCGGAAAATTTACAACCCCTTACAGAAGGGCCTCACCTTTTCAGGAATTGGGAGGAAAATGCTACTTTTCTGTAGATAAAGGGGAAAATACATCAGGTCAGTATCATCTCTCCGCAGCATAAGAGTTGAGTGAGCTTACGTCAGGGGTCGGCACGCTCTTGACCAAGTCAGGGTAGCCTTCCACCAGGGGTCCTTTGTTGGAGACTGGGAGAAAAATTTGAAATTAAGACTCATAATCCTGCAATCCGTGATTTGAAAGTAATGTATTTGAAATCTACATACCACTAGTTTACCTGAGACTATATGGTCCATGCATGCTCGAACCCAAACGCGTGGATGCGTTCTGCTGAGCTAGGGGCTCGTATAAACTACGTAAACCGTTTTGAGTCCCCCTCGTAGATTGCCCAGTCACTTCCAACAGTCAGCTCAGTCCTAAAAGCATCTAACGTCGTGTTTTCTGCAATAAATTTGGTTCAGTACAAATACTCAACTGAGAATAAAAAACAGCACAAGGAGATGAATTAGGTTGTTAATTTTTACTAAAGCAAAAGAAACAACTTCGTAAAAATAACCTGATTTTACGGAAGCTTGAACAGATTCGATTACAAGAAAAAATGGCGTGCGCGACTACTTTAGTCGGTTGACTTTTTCCCTCTTTTTTCATTGTGTTATTCTTGTCTCTAAAGAGCCGAAAAGTGAGGTTTTTTGGAAGCTGATTTTTTGATTGTGAACCAATTTTTGCTTATTCATGATAAAATGGATTTCTTTCCAATCTTAATTTGAAAAATTTAAATAGACACTAAACTCATGATTCTATCCAATCGGCAGTGTTTGCTTATGAATCATTTTTAAGATTTCTTTTAATTGAGTTTACGTATTTTAACTCAATTTTGTTGTAAGAAGTCTTCTTTTTGTGTACATTTTTGTAAAAAGAATGTTTTGAATTTTAGAAATGCATTTAAATATTTTGGATTCTTATCTTTTCCTAATTGGAAAATTTAATAATCTGAATGGATTGGTTTTGGAATCACCCACAGAGGAACGTCCTCACGGTTCAGCCCGACCACATAGTCCCTGCTCACCACAGAAATTAACTTCCCTTGAACAGTAGACGTAAACCCTTCAGTTTCTCATGGCCTGAAAGCTAGGATACATTTGGTCCACGCTAATAATTCCCCTTATTTTTTAATGGATATTGTGCACAATCCGAAGGTATGAAGTTATGTCGCGAATCCATGCCTGTTACGTAGAAACGCTTCGATTTCCATAGATTTAAAGTCGAAATGTATTACATTTTCAAAGAAATAGTTGAATTTTCTATCAAAAGAGAAGAAAGATGTTAATTTTCAACCGAAACAGATGAATTTTTAACCAAATATTTGACTTTTCAACCAGAACCTTACGCAGAATATCATTGGTATCAATAATTATTATTATTATGAAATAACAATGTTTCGATCATGAATTTCTCAACAATTTTTCTCGTTTTTTTATTCCCATAATGACGAAAAAATTGTAGGGAATTCATTGTAGGAATATCGTTATAGGCATATAATGATTTTTTCTACAGACACTTTTTGGTAACAAAAATGAATCTTTTACTATATAGTTTAATTTTCAGTTCAACAAATTTATTTGCAAAAAACAAAAGTAATTTCCAACAAAATAGTTAAACTTTCAACCAAAAAAATGAATCTTTAACAGCGTAGTAGAATTTGCAATTAAATAGTTGAATTTTTAACAAAAATATATGAATTCTCTGGAAGAAATATAATAGTTTAAGCGTTTCGACTAAAAATGTTTTAGTTTGAAATAAACAACAGAACAATAATTCATCCACCAACGACAAAATAATTGAATCTTCACCAATAAACAGATTAATTTTTAGTCGAACATTTACATTTTTAATCAAAAAGAAGAAATTTCAACCAATGAAGATAAATTTTAACCCGAAAAACGGCTTTTCACAAAAATAAATTAATTTTAACCATAGAGATGAATTTTTATGGAAATAGTTAACATTTTAATCAAGTGGTTGGATTGTCAACCATAAAAGATGAATTCTCATCAAAAATTGTCATAGTTGATCGTTAAACCGAAATAGATTTACTATTACATTAAACCCAATTAAATTCAACCAAAAAAGACAACTTTTTGACGAGATACATAAATTTTCAACCAAATAGCTGTATTGTCAGTTGAAAAAATGAAATTTAAAATAAATATAGATAAAAAATTAAATTTCCAACCATAGAAATAAATCAGGTCCGATCAGCTGGCACCTCCACAACGGAATATCAATATTTCTTTTATGCCAGAATTTTGGGCGGTAATGCCGATTTTTGGGCTCTTGTATTTTTCTCAAAAAACAATATTTTGGGTGGAGGTGCTGACTGCCCGAGCAGCTAGCACCTCCAGTACCTAAAAACATTAAAATGTTAAAATCTAATCATTTCAAAATTTCCGGCTATTTTCGGGCTCTTCAAATACCAAAAAACCAATTTCGAAAAAACAACCCCTATCATTTACAACCAAGCCTCAATTTAAAAAAAATAATTTTTGGACAAAACAAACTACTCCAGAATTTCGGGCTCTTGAAATACCCAAAAACAAATTTCGAAAAAACAACCCGTCACTGACAACCAATCCTCAATTTTGAAAATTATTTTTTGACAAAACAAACTACTCCGGAATTTCGGGCTATTTTCTGGCTCTGGAAATACCCGAAAACAAATTTCAAAAAAACAACCCCTGTCACTGACAACCAACCCGCAATTTTGAAAAATTATTGTTTGACAAAACAAACTACACTAGAATTTTGGGCTATTTTTGGGGCTCTTAAAATACCAAAAACAAATTTCGAAAAAATAACCCCTGTCACTAACAACCCACCCTCAATTTTGAAAAATAATTTTTTGACAAAACAAATTACTCCAGAATTTTGGGCTATTTTCGGTCTCTTGAAATACCCGAAAACAAATTTCGAAAAAACAACCCCTTTCACTGACAACCATCCCTCAAATTCAAAAAATAATTTTTGACAAAACAAACTACTTCAGAATTTCCGGCTATTTTTGGGCTCTTGAAATACCCAAAAACAAATTTCAAAAAAAACAACCCCTGTCACTGACAACTAACCCGCAATTTTGACAAATTATTTTTTGACAAATCCAAATACTCTAGAAATTTGGGCTATTTTCGGGCTCTTGAAATACCCAAAAACAAATTTCCAAAAAACATCCCCTGTCACTAACAACCCGCCCTCAATTTTGAAAAATAATTTTTTGACAAAACAAACTACTCCAGAATTACGGGCTATTTTCGGGCTCTTGAAATACCCAAAAAAAAATTTCGAAAAAACAACCCCTTTCACTGACAACCATCCCTCAAATTCAAAAAATAATTTTTGACAAAACAAACTACTTCAGAATTTCCGGCTATTTTTGGGCTCTTGAAATACCCAAAAACAAATTTCAAAAAAACAATCCCTGTCACTGACAACTAACCCGCAATTTTGACAAATTATTTTTTGACAAATCCAAATACTCTAGAATTTTGGGCTATTTTCGGGCTCTTGAAATACCCAAAAACAAATTTCCAAAAAACAACCCCTGTCACTAACAACCCACCCTCAACTTCAAAAAATAATTTTTGACAAAACAAACTACTTCAGAATTTCTGGCTATTTTTGGGCTCTTGAAATACCCAAAAACAAATTTCAAAAAAAGAACCCCTGTCACTGACAACTAACCCGCAATTTCGACAAATTATTTTTTGACAAAACCAAATACTCTAGAATTTTTGGTTATTTTCGGGCTCTTGAAATACCCAAAAACAAATTTCCAAAAAACATCCCCTGTCTCTAACAACCCACCCTCAATTTTGAAAAATAATTTTTTGACAAAACAAACTACTCCAGAATTTCGGGCTATTTTCGGGCTCTTGAAATAACCAAAAACAAAGTTCGAAAAAACAACCCCTGTCACTGACAACCAACACTCAATTTTGAAAAATTATTTGTTGACAAAACCAACTACTCCAGAATTTCGGGCTATTTTCGGGCTCTTGAAATACCCAAAAACAAATTTCGAAAAAACAACCCTTGTCACTGACAACCAACCCTCAATTTCGAAAAATTATTTTTTGACCAAAGAAACTAATCCAAAATTTCTGGCTATTTTCGGGCTCTTGAAAGACCGAAAAACAAATTTCGAAAAACAACCCCTGTCACTGGCAACCAACACTCAATTTTGAAAAATTTTTATTTGACAAAACAAACTACTCGAGAATTTCGGGCTATTTTCGGGCTCTTGAAATACCCAAAAACATGTTTCGAAAAAACAACCCCTGTCACTGACAACCAACCCTCAATTTTGAAAAATAATTTTTCGACAAAACAAACTACTCCAGAATTTCGGGCTCTTGAAATACCCAAAAACAAATTTAAAAAAACAACTCCTGTCACTGACAACCAACCCGCAATTTTGAAAAATTATTTTTTGACAAAACCAACTACTCTAGAATTTTGGGCTATTTTCGGGCTCTTGAAATACCCAAAAACAAATTTTGAAAAAACAACCCCTGTCACTGACAACCAACCCTCAACTTCAAAAAATAATTTTTGGACCAAACAAATTACTCCAGAATTTTGGGCTATTTTCGGTCTCTTGAAATACCTAAAAACAAATTTCGAAAAAACAACCCCTGTCACTAATAACCAACCTTCAACTTCAAAAAATAATTTTTTGACAAAACAAATTACTCCAGAATTTTGGGCTATTTTCGGTCTCTTGAAATAACCAAAAAAAAATTTCGAAAAAACAACCCCTGTCACTGACAACTAACCCGCAATTTTGACAAATTATTTTTTGACAAAACAAAATACTCCAGAATTTCGGGCTATTTTCGGGCTCTTGAAATATCCAAAAACAAATTTCGAAAAAACAACCCCTGTCACTGACAACCAACCCTCAA
>CAKNWT010080224.1:0-10807 GCA_932066315.1 Andricus coriarius | reverse complement strand
TATCAATTGGCGTCTCAACCTCTTCCTATCAACTACTGACAATTTAGCTCGCCACGGTTTTACCATTCGGTTTGACCCCCCAGTTTTACTCTCAGATGGTTTCCCACTTAGAAATTCCCAATTATGCTCTAAGGCTCCTTCGGCAGTTTCCATCTTCTCAGGAGAAGATGCTTTTTCCAGGGGGGTCGTTTCCGACTCCACCTGGGTGTTTTCTTTTTGGTTATAGAAAGAACCCATTTTGTTGAGATAAAACAATTTTACTCTGAGAGGTTGCCCGATATCCCAGAGACACCGTATATGTCACAAAAATCTTGTAACATTTAGCCCTCGACGCGGAACTGTACGTCTTGGCAATCGAGAGCCATCCGATTTTCACTGCTTAGTCAAATTCACGCTGATACTTCCACCCTACTAACCATATTATTAACATAAGGACTTAATAAAAATGAAAAAATCAATCAGTAAAATACATGAATAATTATTAATAGAATGAATAGAAAAATGATAGTTTGTTCCAAGGTAATAGGTTAAGTTTATAACACTTATACTCTACAATCTTATCAGTTTCAGATTATTTCTATAATAGATAGATAGATAAGCGTTTATTTTTCGGCCCGCTGGCCTTGAAAAATTGACTTGCTTACACTTCCATTTTTTACACAATTTTCTTAAAAGTAACCCTCAATAACTAACATCCATCCACACCTTATATGAAAGGTAGCTCGCTCTTATCGCCATGCCTTCCTCGCTTCATCTCGCCTAGCACGCATGTCTCTACTTTCTCGTTTTGCGTCGCATTGCTAGGGTTAAAAGCCCCCCCCCCCCCTCGTAGATTAGCGTAGTATTTTCTACTACTCCCCCCTCCCTTCTAGTGACTACGTAGTTTATGGACGAGCCCTAAACCTCTTCCTTATTTCTACATACTCCTCCCTTTTCGCAGTTCCCTCTTTCCACTTTTTGTACTCCTCTCCACCTTCCTTTTCATCTTTTTATATTCCCTATTCCACCACGGTTTCTTCATTCCTTTCTTCTTCTTTTTGAATAATTTCTTTTGCACACGTCCTTTCACTATCGCGTCCCTTGTCCAGCTCACCCTCTCCCCCATCGACAATTTTTCCTCACCTTGCCTTCCGCCGTTCTCCTTCTTATCCACAACCCTAATGGCTGATGGTCTTGTTCTGCCCTTCCTTCCACTGCGAATATCTCCGTTTCCTCCCACCCTTGCATATTCATGACTACATAGTCAATCACCGATACCCCTACCTCGTTCTTTATGATCTTATCCTTCGATTTCATCTCGATGCTCTCCCCTTCTCTGTAAAGGCCCCCTCCCCAGCCGTGCCTTACCCCCCCACCCCCCCCACGACGTCCATACCCTCATTTTTTTCGCTTAACAAGTCTTCCACCCTTTCTTGAATCCTTTCCATCTCATTCTTATTATACACTTTCACAAAGTTAGATGTTACCCCTCCTATCTTTACTGCTCTCATTTACACGCCCTCACCGTCTCCATCAACTTCTTTCTCTGATCAATCCCTAACCCCCGTTATAATTCTCACACTAGCCCTTCCTTTCTTCTTCACTCTGACCGCCTCCTGGAATCTTTACCTATACCCCCTTGGCAGCTTTGGCTCTATTCTATCCCATTCCTTTCTCTCTAACCACGTCTCTACCACCCTCACAACCTCAAATTCCTGGATATAGCTCTAGAACTCCTCATCTTTCTTCTTTATCCCTGCTACGTTCCAGTACATTACCTTCACTACTCCTCCACCCTGCTTTACCCCCACCCCCTACTATTTACGAAACAAATTCCCCTGCACTTCCTTCAACACCTTTTTCTCCTCGTCCCACAACCACATTTTCTAGTCTACTTTTATTTTCCCATACCCTACCTGCGCCGCTCTGCCTTCACCTCTCTCTCCTAGTCCTATCGTTCAGCATTCTCTGCACCTTCCTTTCCTTTCTTGTCAAATTGTTATCGATGAAAACCCCCTTATCCCTTGTCCTACTTTTATTTCGCATTACCCCCAACTTCTCTTCCTCGCTCTTTAGCTTCAATCATCTTATCACAATATTATTTCTCCTGTCTACCTTATCTTTTCTCTCCATTCTCAACTACATTACCCTCATCCTTTCCCTATCCGCACTCTCCTCCTTTTCATTCATACGCTCTCCTACTTTCTCTTCTATCATATTCTCTACCCTCTACCAAATACCTTTCTTCTCGCCCTCCCCCTGTCAGCTGCTTTCATTTCCGACCTGCTATCCACCTTCTCGAGCCTTTTTTTCTTCCTTTTCTTCCACACTCTAATCTCCTCTTCCATCTGTTTCATTTTCAATTCATTTTCCTTCCTTACCGACACCACCTCCCTTTCTAATCCTTCTACTTTCTCCCTCAGCTCTTTCACCTCCTTTTCCCATTTCTCATATCTGATTCTCAAGTCGTCCCTCATACCTTTCATCTGCTGCTTACTCCTCTTACATCTTCCCTCAGTCCTCTGATCACGCCTAACAGCTTCCCAGGAGCCTCCTTCTCCGATTTCCCCTCCATTGGGAGGGGGGGGGGGCTACGTGTTCTTCTGGTTTTTTTAAACGGACTCTCTACTTCCTTCGTTTCCGCAGGTCCGCTTTTTCCCTCTCGCCGACGCGTCCCTCGACACCGGGCCACACACTGTTGACCATTATGGCGTGTGGAAAATGTTCTCCCCTTCCACTTCACTACCAGCACTGCCAGCACTCTGGTTGACCACCTCCCGCTCTCCTATGTCCCACTCTTCCGTCGGTAACTGGGACATCTCCATGCAGTACCTTCTGCAACCGACAGATGTCTCTCAAGACTGTTACCGCCTACCGCCCCAAAATTTCCCTTTATCCCACTTTATTCAACCCCTCAAAGCTCCTGAAGACACCCCTTTCTCTCCTTTTCTCTCCCTTTACATCCCCCAACACTGCGAGAGCCACCCTTGTCCCACTCGAAGGCCTAAAACTCCTGACCACAAATTCCTCCGATCCCTTGCCAACCTAACCTCACTTTATATTTAACTAAATCCCACGTCACAACTACGCTGAAAATTAATTTTTATTTCCCAATTCACCCCACACAATCCTACTCACCTCCCAGGCCTCCACCTTCACCCTCCACTCCCACTGTCCACACATATTCCGTGAAATCCTCTCACCACCTGTCAGTGAACACGTTCTCACTACCGCCACCAACATGCAGTCCTTATTTCTATAATAATAGTATGATGATTTTTTTGTTAGAATTAATTTACGAAAAATGAGGAATGAATCATCAAACTAAATAAAAAATTACTAATAACACGAATAGAAAAAATAATTATAGTTTCTTCCTAGGTAAGAGGTTAGGTAAATAACACTACTTATTCATGCAAAATTTTTCAATTTAGCAGTTTCTTGTCTTTCAGAGTGGCCAAATACAGAAAAGAAAAATCGAGAAATTTATTTAATAAAAGTGCGAAACATAGCTAATTTACATACAAAACAATGGAAATTTATCTGCTGCGCAGCTTTTTTTAACGAAGGCACCCGCACGTTTTTTTCTTCACTGTACAGCCAATCGCTGTTAGAGGAAGGCCCAGTGTTTTTCAAATAGACTTACCCAAGTGCTTTCTGAAACGACCCTTGTCAGCGGGGGTCTTTTGTGCCTGGTGAGGATTAAAATACGAAATGTAAAATTTTTTAAATCTGTACTCAGCAATATAGAAACATTATATTAAAAATCTACCATTTTTGGTGATTGGAACGATTTGCCTTTACCTTAAAAAGTTAAAAATGAGAATATGTAAGTATTTTTTACTTTGAAACTGCTTTCTCAATGTCAAACTTGTTTCTTAGGGATGAAACATTCAATTTCCTTGAATTACTAAATTTTTCTTCTTCTAACTTCTTTTTCAATTTAATTTATAATTTCTAAACATTCTGCGCTCGTATTCGCGGTAGTGAATCGCCGTCAAGTAAAAAAGGCGAATATATTTTCTCAAACGAACGCTGCTTTTCCTACATCAAATAGCATTGGATAATCTCAGACAATTCTCCACTGATTTGCATGAAACCTTTTGAAATCAATAAAAAGTCGCTAAAAAATAACTTTTGTGTAAATAAATTTATACCATCCATATTTTATAAACTGAACTTACGCATGCATTTTTTCGATCATTAATATTTCAAATGTGCGTTTAATATTTCCATATTTATAAAATTTTAATTTTCCTAATACAAAATGTTTATTGTCGTTTGGAACTTGTCAAGGTGAATTTCCTGTGTACGCAGGTTTCTAAATTCGTGCAATATGAATTTTACTCTTGCACGGTTACATTACAATGGGATGGGTGACACAGTCGGTGAACCTAAATGAGGACCTAGATGGCCGGGCGGTACTTTAAATTTATAAGAGGCTCTAAATATTAAGGGAGTTTCTAGCTAAACAATCAGAGTATAAAAGCTTCCAAGTGGGCTCGTAAATGAAAACTTGAAGTTTTTACTTTAAAGCTACTATTTTCATAATTTCATTCACACTTTTTGTATAGTATACAGCATAATCTACTAAAATTTAAAAATCTATTGTTATTCAGGTTGCTCTTGCAAGTTTTTTTGAAACTGATGAACAAGGTGCATCAACAAGTGTACTGGCAGAAGAAAGGATGTTAGATTCAAGTGCGGATGAATCCACTAGTAACGAAGCTCAATTAAAAGACAGTACTCCTGTTGGATCAATATCAAAATCAAAACCAAGGATTGCTACTCTTAAGGATGTGCAGAAGAAAGATAGTAGTTCTGATGAAGAAGAAGGTCAAGCATTTTATGCTGGTGGTTCAGAAACAAGCGGTCAACAGATATTGGCTCCAGGCAAGAAGAAGGATCTCATAACTGAAATGTTCCAATCCTGTCAAGAACAATCTTTGTCGCTGGAAAATAAAACTGCTAGTGAACCAAGACCTAGTACTTTCAGCGGAATTGGATACAAATTAGGACAAACAAGTAATGATGCTGAAGGTATGTATATAAAAAATAATGATAATAAACTGAAAGGATTATCAAAATATTGCAGTACGTAATATTTTCTCAGCTTCACGAGAATCATTAACAAACAAGTTTCTGACATTTTGAAAATTTTCAGTTTGGTATTGAGAAGATTTAAGACAACAATGTTGTCATAGAAACGTAAGAATTAACCTAAATATTGATTAATAACCGAATTTTCGAACTTTTTCGTCACTGATTATTATAGTTTAAACTTAAATCTTAAAACGTACGAAAATCCACTATCAGTGCTAAAACTATCTATAAATATTTTTGGTATAAATATGAGAGAAATAAAAGTTTTATTACTATACATTGAATATATATGCTATTTGGCAATTGCTTAAACAATTTTGATAAGCAAATTCACAGTTTGGCTATTTTTCAACTAATAAGCTCAATTTTTGAACGAAATTAACTAAGAATGTCTTTCTGTGGCTATTTTCTACGAAGCTTTGTAATTTCGCAAGAATTATTCATTGCTTTAACAATTTTCATAAATAAATTCCGATTTTGGCTTTTTTAACGAATAGGCTCAATTTTTTTACGGAATCAACTAAGAATGTTTTTCCTGTGACTCTTGGATATGACACAGTAAATTTTCAAGAATTAATAATTATTTAAACAATTTTGATGTATAAATTCCTGAAAATAAATCAAGAATCAAACGATAAAATTTGGACAACCACCACAAAATGCTCCTATTGTAATTCCTAATAACAAAATAAAAATTTGTTTCTTTGCACGGAAATAAAAAAGAGGAAAGAAAAATGAGAAGGCAACCAGCCAAATCCCCTTCCTTCTCTTTTTTATTTCTTTCGTCTTTTTTATATTTATTATTATCAAATCACAATAAAAAAAGCATGGATAATATTCACCAACGTTGCGGTGCTCACACAGCATCCTTCTCAAGGTAAGAAAAATTAAAATTTCATAAAAAAATTCAGAGTTTGGCTATTTTTCAACGAATAGGCTCAATTTTGTACAGAATTAACTAAAACTATCTTTCCTGTGACTTTTTTCGATAATGAGTTGCAAATTCCCTAGAATTATGAATTATTTAAAAAATTTTCATAAACAAATTCAGAGTTAGGCTATTTTTCGACGAATAGGCTTAATTTATTTATAGAATCAACAATGAATGTCTTTAGAATAAATCTTTGCCACGATTCTTTGCAAATTGACAAGAATGATTATTTATTCAAACAATTTTCATAGGAAAATTTAGAGTGGCTATTTTTCAACGAATGGGCTCAATTTTTTTATAGATTTAACTAATAATATTTTTCTGATTACTTTTTTCTGTGATGCTTTCCAAATTCCCAAGAATTATTAATTATTTGAACAATTTTCATAAATAGATTCAAAGTTTGGCTATTTTTCAGCGAATAGGTTCAACTTGTTTACGTAACCAACTAAGAATGTCTTTGCGATGACTTTTTCCTATGACGCTTTGCAAATTCCCAAGAAATATTAATTATTTAAACAATTTTCATAAACAAATTTACAGTTTTGCTATTTTCGAATGAATATGCTTAATGTTTGTTCACGGAATTGACTAAGAATATATTTGCGATGACTCTTCGCTACGATATTTTTCAAATTGGCACAGACTGTTGACTATTTCAACAATATTCATAAAAAAGTAAAAAGTTTGGCTACATTTAAACCAACACGCTTAATTTTTGATTACAGAATTGACTAAAAATTTCTTGCCGATGATTTTTTGCTATAAAACTTTACAAATTGAAAACAATTATTAATTATTAAAACAACTAATCGGAATGAAACTTTGTCCATAAGTTTAATTGAATGAATAATATTTGAGGAATGGAAGATCAAGGAGATCTACCTTGTAATTTTAGTAACAAAAAGCACCAGTCACTTAAAGAAATACAAGTATATATTTTATTATATACACGCAGATTATATGGATAATTTGGTTAAACACTGAAATCTTTAGTTTAATATTTTTTTATAACTTCTTTCTTTCTTGCACAGAAACTATTTTTAGCAAGTCCGTAAGGATAGTGTCTCCCCTCGTGGTGAAAAGGAAAATTATACTACAGGCGGGAAGTTTCAAACCCGAAGGAATACTTATTCTCTAAGTATTAATAAATATAAAAAATTATGTTACATAATATTATATTACATTATATTATAGATATTAGATATTATAATTATAATATAGATCAAATATAGTATATAATGTAATAAGGGCCCATCAGGTTGTTTTAGGCCTTATTTTTGCGTGTAGAGTTCGTCGGTACTTCCTACGTATTCGTACGGTAGTTACATAAAGAGGGTGCGTAGGCAATGCTAGTTCCAAGATGGCAGCTACAGCGCTTGTGGAAAAGCACCAGAGGGCGCGCACGGGGCTAACTGTAGTTACCGCTGGTTCTAAGATGGCATGTGACTAAGAGCACTTATGCCGATATTTGTTCTCGAACTCCATGAAGAGTGACGTCACATGTACGTATGTGCGAGTATGAGGGAGAGAGAATTGTGTGACGAGCTCAACAACGTCGGTGTTCGTTCAAGATTGTTGGGACCAGGGTGACGTCATGGATTCGTATTGGTAAGAGGGAGAGAGGTAATTGGAAATGGTGGCTAGTGGGAAGGAGATACACGAAACGGAGTTAGCCGGTATGCCAGCTGATCTGCAACGCGTGGAGGGAGGGTGAACTCATGTCTCTCCGTGGGAGGGAGGTGTCACGTCCTCTGGTAGAGCGAGTGACACAGATGTATTTCGTCAGGGACTCTCTTTGAATTTCCAAGGGGGTTGTTTGATTGAAGGTGGTGGGTTCAGATGCCTAGAGACCTAGAACATCTTAGAGTGATAGCCGGTATGCCGCCTATTGGATTGGGAGAGGAAGAAAGGAAAGGAGGCGATCGCCTTGCCGCGACATCCGGTATGCCGGCTGCCTGACGGAGTAAAGAGGAAAGGTAGCGAGAGAGAGACTCGAGAAGCGAGATTGCCTGGTGGGCGCAGCCGGTATGCCGGCTGTGCCACGTTTAAAGGTTGGTGTAGTAATTAATTAGTAAAGGTCGCCACTTATGCAGAATAAGGTTTTATTTATCAACATGTACAAAATGGCATAGTGTAACTGAAGGCTTACAACCGGACTACCAGGCTGTTTTTCCTTGCTGCTACCAGGAATGCCTAGCTGCAGCAGATCTGTCGATTGTAGCTCGAGCACGGCCTTTTATAGCCGTACTCCCGGAGAGTTTCACGAGAGGCCGTGTAGAGAGGGCAGAACCGAGTGACGGGAGGTGCGTGCGCAGAGTACCACTGGCGCTGCATTCACGGCACTTCCCTTCATCCGGTTCTGCTACTACGCCGGCGCGCGTCTTTAACTTGACATGGACAGACTAAAAGTAGGTTTGTTCATATCAAGGCAAGGACGGTGTCTCATTCGCGTGATTGGCGCACTAAACCTAAATCTTAATATCTAATGTGGTCGACTTACATTCTATCGGTAAAACAAGTGTCTGAGAGAGGGAATCAATATATTGGGTCAAGGTAATTTATTTTATATTATTATATTGATTTCCTCATCATTTTACCGCTTAGGCGCGTATAACAAATATAATAATACTACTGTCGTTTTCTGATATTACTCACATAAAATTCAATGGAAATTATGTTAGGATGTATCATGAAAAATGTACTTCTGATGAAGTAAGCAAATGAAATGATGTTTAACGTTTATTTCAATTTCGGGCACTAAAAATTTATTATAAAATTGTTTCAAATCTATTTTATCATTAAACTATTATTTTAAATATAATACTTTCAAGAAGCATTAGATATATTTTGTTAAACTCTTCTCTAACTCAATTTTCTAAAAAAGCGTTAACTTATTATAATAATGATTGATTTATTTGCCGAATATTTGATGTAAAAATGATTTTTAATTTTGTATTTTTACTAGAATGATGTTAGTTTACGAAAAAATTTAGGCCTTTCAAATATAAAAATCTGTTTTTAGACGTGTAACTTGATAAAACAAGTAATATTTTTCTATTATTTAACTATTTTTTGTGGAATTTCAAAATATTCTAAAATTTTTGGAAAAAAACTGAGACAACAGTTATTTCTTTCAATAAAATGGAACTTTTCTGAGGAACAAAATTTTTCCATTTATACACATGTTTTGACTTTGATTTTTACGAAATGCACATGATTTTTGAGGCACATAATTTTCCTTGTGGAGATGTTTTTTGGCCACCGAAATACAGCAAAATCAGCAAAAAATTTAGTGCTATCTTGATGCGCGCGATTTTTACAGCTGCTGGTGTTGGAGTGGCCATTTTCGCCTAAACTTTGGAGTTGACATCTTAGCCTTAAATTGGACATAACTTTTGCGCGCACTGCGATATTAACCTTATCCCTTAAGGCGCCATACTATGTAATAATAACACAAAGCGCCATGTGGTGTCGTGGGCGACCCCTTGTCGGAAAATGTCATATTGCAAAGAGAGTAGCCGTTATTTCAATTCCAAAAATTACTTAATACTCTTCAACTATCCTTTTAGTATCTAGATGAGGTTTTATCGACGAAAAAAATTTTGCTGCGTGTTAGAAAAATAAAAATCTTACGAAAACGTGAAAAATGACTTTTTTCACGAAAAAAATCATAACTCAGTCAATTTTTGATATTTTAACCTAAAAATTTGACCTGTAATTCTCGAAATATAACTCTTCAAGAAAAAAATGTGTTATAGTGCAGCTTTGAAAAAAGGTATTTATTTGAGAACTTGAAGTGTTTTTTTTTCATGAAAAGTGGGAGGAACGTTTTTTAATTATTACCTCTTTGTTTTTTCATGTTATTTTATTACTTTTTAATAGTAATCGCGCAAAAAAATTAGGGTCGTCCCACACCCCGGGGGCGCTTTAAGGGTTATACATGGTAAACTTCTTCGGCCCAACCTACTATTTAAGGTATGGACGCCTAAATATTATAAAAAAATCGAAGGATTTAGAACCTGAATAGATGCGCGCGCTTTCCACACCTACAGTTGTTAAAGGGGATATTCTAATCGTAGAAATAGACGAAATAAAGGACGGCGCAGGTAGATTCGTCTTTGCTTATGTACATATGCGCATCATGGACTAGGTGGGTCTAAACTGTGGACGAATTGTATACACGTCATGAAAAGCACATGAATCACATTTTGGGCCCACTCTCCTATTTTTGGTCTGCACATCAAGGGGTGTAATCTCAAAAACATGTAAAACTTATACATATATGGATTACCTTGCAGCAGTGATACAAGATCGCGAGATCGACTTGTCAGCAAGTTAGAGAGTATCAATATTTGAAAAATCAGTCTGAAAGGAAGATAATATCCTGTCTTGCGAATTTGATTACGCTCAAAATCTCCCCTTGTCAAAAATGCAGGTTTTTGAAGATGACTCTGGTTCTACCTGTTTAACGTACAGTCTGTTCAACAAGAGCGTGTTCGTTATATTTTGAAAACTATTGGAGATTTTTTAACGTTTTTTTTTTTTTTAAATTAAAGGACGTTCAAAGTACTAATACGCAATTACCTATTAAATGGTCCAATCCCCATCGTTGTCTAGAATGGCCTGGCACATTCTTGGCATGCTTTCAACTAATTTTTTTAATAAATCTAGCCGTAACTTCCTGATTTTTTGTGACAGCTGTTTCAGGGTGAATACACGTTTTCCGGCAAGCTTCCTCTTCAAAACACTCCAGACGTTTTCGATGGGATTTGCATCTGGGGACTGTGATGG
>CAKNWT010080223.1:0-25361 GCA_932066315.1 Andricus coriarius | reverse complement strand
ATGTGTTTTGAAACTTTAAATATTTTACCAATAGAATTAGTAATCTTCTACTTGCACAGGATTAATTTGTCAATTTAATTAATTTAATCCATTCAATTTTTTGAAACAATACTTTTATATTTGTGTTGAAATTTCCTGCATAAATTAGCTGTATTATTGATCTCTTGAATATTGATTGTATGCACGTCATTATTAAAATTTTTAAATAAGGGATTTATGCATTAATGTAAAAAAAAGTGTTTTTTGTATTAAATACAGCAAAGGTTGATAAACAATTTTTAAAATTAAAAATCTTCTACGTGATCTTCATGATTTTCTTTGGGATGGCTCAAATGGATGATCTTGGCATGTAGAATTTAGATAAAACATCAAATTTGCTATCCGTCATCTTTCTTTTTTGATATTCGGAAGTTAAAAAATAAGAAAAACAAGTACAATGACTGAAATAAAAACTCTTGAGGTGTAGAATTAGGATAAAAAAATTTTGCATTCTACATTTTTCTTTTTCTATATATCAGTGGTTAACAAATAAGAAAAATAAGGAAAATTTTGTTATTTAGATTCCTATGTTGGAAGCTTTTCTTTTAGTCCAATTTCCTTCAGAGATGGAAAAAATTAAAGCTCCTAGCACATAGAATTGAGATGAAAAATAAAATTTCCTATGTTGTATTATTCTTTTTTTTTCATATCAGAAGTTGAAAAATATAAGAAATAAGGGAAATTTGGTTATTTAGACCCCTATGATAGAAGCTTTTTTCTTCTAGTTAAAATTTCTTCGGGGATGGCTCAAATTGAAGCACTTGAGTTGTGCACTTCAGATAAATAATTAAATTAGCTATGTGTACTGTTTTGTATCGGTCTTGAAATAAACCTCAAGAAATTCGGCTTACAATTAATTTATTAATTGAACGTACACATACACATATTTACACTTCCATATTCGTCGTATATAGTAATGTACATACATTCCAACTTCTCCCTCCTTAAAAATCGAATCTAACATCTTAAGCTTTATTATTATTTTTATAGCAATCTGGCTGAACGTCTTAATACAGTTGGTTGATTTGGAAAATCGCCTTTTTTAATCTTTGTTTTTATGCACAGATTGTTGATGTCACGTTTTACAATTTGATTTACATGTCGTTTATCTGTAACGTCATCCGGCAATTTAACAATGTATGTAACAGGTCCTTATCTTTTTAATATTGTTGCTTCCAACCATTTTTGAGTGTCTTTACAAAAGGTTTTCGCCCAAACTTTATCTTCAATGTTTGGAAGTTACAATGTAAACCTGTTTCCTAACTCTCTGCCTAACATGAGTTTTGCTGGGCTTTCCCCTGTTGTACAATGTTTCGTAGTACGATAATCAAATAAAAAAATATCTAATGCTTCGTGAATAGTCCATTTTTTGCGTGACAATTTTTTGAAGGATCGCTTAAGCATTTTTACTAAATTTTCAGCTTCGCCATTCGACGCAGGGTGTTTGACAGATGACAAAATGTGTTTATTGCCTAGTTTTTTAATGAATGATGCAAATTCAAAACTTGAATATTGAGTACCTTTATCAGTTACCAAAATCTTTGGCAATTCAAATCTCGCGAACACATGACGAACATTTTTAATTAAGACATTAGAGCTTATGCTTTTATTTTTAAAAATTGCAGGCCATTTTAAATTCGCATCGATGATTAACAAAAAGTTTTTTCCACCAATTGGGCCATTTAAATCCGAATGTATTCGTTCCCATGGTTTATAAGGCCAATTCCATGGTGTTAAGATGCTTGTAGGTGAGTTGTCTCTTTCTCTGGCACATTCATTACAAGTTTTGGCTGCCTGTTCTATTTCTGCGTCAATCTTTGGCCACCAAAAAAATAAACTTGCAATTGATTTCATTTTGACAACTCCCGTATGCGAAAAGTGTAACAATTGTAATATAGTATTTTTTAATTTATTTGAAATGAGAACTCTATATCCCCACATTAAAAATTCTTGCTCAATTGTTAGTTCATTTCTTTGTTTAGCATATACTTTAAAGTTTTCAATTTTGTAATTTTCTTTCGGCGAACCATTTTTTACGTGCATGCTAATTTGACTCCATGTCGGATCTTTCCGAGTTTCCCGAGACACAGTTTTCCAATCTATGCATTTATTTGTACTTTCTTCAATGTAATTCAGATAAGAATATTCAACATTATTCACTGAAACTAAATTTTCAGAAACAGGTAATCGTGATAGTCGTCAGCACAATTTTCTGCTGATTTAATATAGTGAATTTTAAAATTGAATGCATTTAAGATATCTGCGTATCGTTGTTAACGTCGGGCGACCATTAATGGTACGCCCTTTTTTGGTCCGAAAATTCTAACTAACGCTTCACGATCAGTTCTTAATTCAAATTCTCGTCCGTATACGTAATCGTAAAATTTAGTGACACCGAAATTTAGTGAAATAATCTCTGATAGGCCTTTATCAGAAGCGTCACATGTTAAAATTAGCTTTTTTTCAGGATAATAATTAATAAGAACTTCTGCAGATTGCAAATCTTTTTTAGCTTGGTTAAATGCATATTGACATTCAGTTGTCCATACAAAATTATTTTTTTTTTACATTCATATAAAGGACTAAATTTAGTTGCTCTGACTTTAATAAATTTACCGTAATAATGAATGGTGCCTATTTTGTCTTTCAATAGTTCACATTTTTTCTTTTTAAATTTTAAACCACATTCACGCAATATTTCGAAAACCTGGTTTGTGATTTTAAGAATTTCACTTACAGTTTTACCATTGATATAAATATCATCTAGAAATACGTAAGCATTTGGAACTTTCACAAGAATCTGATCCAGCATTCTTTGAAAATAACCCGGTGCGGAAGATACCCCATACATTAATTTATTTGGTCTAAATAGAGTTTTATGCGTACTTATAGTAAGAATATCTTTACTTTGTTCGTCAAGCGAAAGCTTCACGCATTTCGATTTTAGTATAAAATACACCACCTTGTGCTTGAGCGATTAAATATTCAACTCTTGGTAAAGGATAACGATCTATAACAATCAATGGATTCAGGGGAAAGTGGTGTATGGTGTCAGTGCGGGGCACGGTGACTCTTGCAAATAATGCTCGTGTTTGTTCATTTTCATATTAATTTTTTTAAGTGAAATAGCTTTCTTTGGTACTGAAGAAAGCTATCAATTGTGAAGAAAACTAATATGAAACTTAAGAAACACGAACATTATTTGCAAGAGTCACCGTGCCCCGCACTGACACCTTACCCCACTTTCCCCTACCGTGACTTTATACTCTCCACAAATTCTTAAGGTACCGTCAGATTTCATCATAGGGAATATAGGCGTTCACAACTCGCTCACTTCCACGCACAAACTACGCAAACTACCCCTAAAAAACTTTTTATGTTTTGTTTAGCGGGCAATTTTAATAATGATACATATAACAGAACTGTTTAAAAAATTTTTATTCATGTTCAGGTATGTACATATTTCCGTTGAAAAATGGCACACACATACAATTACCCTTACACATATCGTTTTTACATAACAAGGGTTTATTAATATAAGAACAAGTGCCATCATTTTACAAAAAATCAGTTATATTATTATTGATTCCCCAAACCTAATATTTTAATCCTTTACTTACAGAAATGTTATATTAATAAATATATTTCGTATTCATTGATAATATTATAGGGGTGGATGACACGTAATTTAGGGGTTATTTAGAATAACACTGATGATTCTTAATAGAATTTAATATCAGAACAAGATCTTTGCAGGAACAAAGTCCAAAATCTTAAACTACATATATGTCATATAGCGAAGCATTCTAGTGGTAGATTTTCTTAATGATGATATTCTAGAGGGTAAGTGTTTTTACAACTCACGCTAATATTGTAATACAGCATCGATTAGAACAATTTTGTGTAAAAGCGAGAAACAAACAACAATGTTACCTGTTAAAACACGAAAAGACTCAAAAATGTAAAAGGGGTGATTTCAACCCCTGAATGCAATGGTTTGTCCTAATTTTTATATTTCTTTTTCATAGTCTGGGATCCTCTTTTCACCTGCAAAGTAACAAAAAAATCGGCGCCGGGCACCAACCTAAACCCCCTTCTCAGAGAAAAAGCCACGTTTCTTGGTTCGCAGTAGACTGGTTCTGCATTTTTTAGTTTAATTTTAAAAACACCTTTTGTAAATGTTCCTAATCCCGGTGAAAATAAATCGGAATTTCTTTCAAAAATTTTTTCTCTTAATGATTCAAGATTACCTTCTGTAAGACCATTTACATTATTTACTTCATAAACTTTTTGTTTAGATTTGATCTATTTTTAAAGGCCAAAGCCGAAAAATAATTTTCATAATCGTAACTACTAATTAATGAAATTCCAGCCCCACCGTCAACTTCCATTTCTAAAAATTTGTCTTTAACAATAATTTTTAGATACTGCGGTTCAATTTTAGATACATTTTTTGAGTCAAAAACATTTTTGTTTTTAATTGTTTGTAAATTGACAACTTCGTTATCATTATCTTTACGTGAATCTACATTTACGAAAATAAAATTAAAATTTTCATTTACTTTATTTATAAATCAATTCTCAAACCAATCATCGTTGTCCGATGCTAATTCTTTCAATGTTGAAACATACTGTGCAATCGGTTCATTTTTATTTTGCATCCTTCTTCTGAATTGTGACCTTAAAACTGTAACATTCACTTTTGGTTGAATTAAATCTGACACTAATATTATTATTTCGTCGTACGACACTTCTTTCGTTTGTTTCGGGGCTAAAGTTTTTTTAATTACCGCGTAAGTTTTTGCATTCACTTTTGACAAAAGAATTGCTCGCTTTTTGCTTTCGAGTGTAATATCATTTGCTTCGAAATAAAAATCTATTCTTCTGATGAATTGCTTCCAGTCATCTTTTGAGATATCAAAGTCTACATTTGCGTTCAATTCCATTTTTACTTTCTTTTTTTCCTTTGCCGGTTCAGTTTCCTTTTCACTATCCTCTTTTTCGTTTTTTTCTTTATTTTCACTCAACACGTGTTCTTTTAATTGTCTTCTTAAATCGTCCAATTTTTACGATTCATTCAACGTTTCACTTCTTTTTGTTAATTTAATAATCACATCAGCTTTACTGAGTTCATAAATCCAAGAAATGCCTTTAGCTTTACTCTCATCGGACATTACTTTTAAAAAAATTCAATTTCTGAATACCCTTTCACGCGTCGAATAATAATTCACCAATTGTGGCATTAGACACACGCGTTTTCCATATACATCGTCGCCAATTTTACTGCTTTGTATCGGTCTTGTGATAAACCTCAAGGATTTCAGCTGAAAATTAATTTATTAATTGCGAACTACACACGAGTCGACAGCCCGACTTCGACTGGACGATACACCTGACGCCTATTGCTTGAACATAGATTGTTACATGTTACATTATTCTTTTTTTGATATCAGTGGGTAAAAATTAGAAAAATAAGGAGAACAAGTAAAATTTCTTTATTTAGACCCCTATGCTGAAAGCTTTTCTTTTAGTCTGGTTTCTTTTGCGGATGCATCAAATTGAAGCATGTAGAATTGATATGAAGAATCAAATTTGCTACCCTACAGTTTTCTTTTTTTTTTTACCAGTGGTTAACGAATCAGAAAAGTAAGAAAAATGAGGAAAATTTGACTAATTTTTGTTCATATTTTGAACGTATCAAACAAAAAAAAAAATTTCTGAAAGTTTTGTAAAAATTTCTTAGTTTGAAGGAATGATTTATTTTTATTGCAAATAAAATTGTTATCGATTAAATAAAACGATTGAAAATTGTATATTTTGGTGTTATGTTTGTATATTTGTTTGTTTGTATATTTAAAAAAAATAATAACAGTGAATCCATCATTCCGCCAATGGACCAATAATCATAATGATACCAATGATGTAATAGTTCCCTGCATAAAAATATTAGTATACAATAAAACTCCATACCTATAAAAAATGTATTCGTACTAAAAATGGTTGCTTAATGTCTACCGGGGACAAAACAAAGTTCCAGTAATCTGTCTTTCATTTTGACGTTATTTAATATATGAGGTTTTTAAAATATCAAAAATGTATGAACTTGTATTTAAAATATTCTTAATCTCTACCGACGCGATGTCGTGAGTTTGACATACAATTTTAAATAGTGCTGTATCAGAGATTTGTGCATATTTTCGATGAAACTAAGTATACAATAAAAAATATACTTCTAAATCTAGGGATATTAAAATTTTTATGTAAATTTTTTATTATTTTTACGTTATTCAATATAGCCGGTTTCAATCAAATAAAATTTTATAAACTTGTTTCATAAAAATTCGCAATCTCTATAGTACAGTCAACGGGAAACAAAATTTAACTAAAAAAAAAATTCGGATAAGTAGAATTTTTTCACTGATACGTTGGGGATGGCTTCATAACGATACTGTAAATAGTCCCAAACCCATATGTGTACAGCAACGGCCGCCATGATGGAAAGTGTTAAAAAATCACATGTTTTTTGAAATAACTCGAAAACGGTTGATTTTATGTCGAAAATGGTTATATTAAAAAATGTTCATAATTTTATAATGCACAAAAAGGTTGTGACAGTTGTAGACGCATTATCATCGGTTACGCTATAAAATGTGATTAACTGTACAATTGTGCGATTTCTGAACAAATAAAGCACTGTAAAAACTATGGTTCCATTTTAATTGACCATCACTTTTCTAGCGCCCTGTTATAATACCAAATCGTCTTGTCTTGATGCCATCGTTCGTACTGTTTTACTTTGCTAACTTCAGATTGAAAAGTGGTACGTACTAGCGAACCATGAAGGAATAGTAAGGAGTAGTATGTCCGTAAAAATGAAGTGGTCTTGAAATCCTCCAAAAATTAGGAGAGAGAACGACAATAGTGCAGTCAGACGCGCAGCCATGAAATACTGAAATCACGGCTGCGCGCAAAACTGCACTTATAAGAGACGCAGATAGTAACTTTCGGATATTTCCAGTTCCACTTTCGTCTACGTTCACCCATGGGAGATATCACTCCTTACTACTCCTTCATGTAGCGAACTAAAATAATGTACAGGGAGTATTGTTTTAATTGCTTGCAACTTCATGCTTATGAGAATTCTTCATTGTTTAAATTTTCTTCTACTTTTAAAATTTGATAGAAAAAATAGAAAAGGGGAAAAAGGTTGCATTATTTTAAAAAGAGGAAACTCGTGAATAACTGCACACCTCTAATTTGTACAGTCACTCTTAAAGAAAGACCACTAACGAATAGTTTTATCGTTGGTAACACTCAAGTTAATCAAAAATTATTTTTCGAAGTCTTATAATAAATTACGAATTAGAATTAGGTTTCAGCTAATTAAGTTAATTTTTTTTCTGCACATTAGCTTTTTTCGGAATCTGCTGAAGAAATGTTAGCAAACTGTCGCATTCTATTCTGCAAATATGAGCGAATAGTGTAGGCCAAAACTCCTTTCCCATCTTCTGCACAAGAAAAGCAAAATTTGAGTTTAGACAAATCACTTTCGAAATTTCTTTAATTTAAAATATTCAGAATTAAAAAGTTGATTTTCATCTTCAAAATCATCAAAAGTTAGAACTTCTTATTTATATATCATTTAAATTGAACAGTTTTCAATTGTAACTCTTCAAAATTATAGAAATTTAAATTGTAAATTTTTGAAATTCAAGAGTTTTTGGTTTTGACAATTTATAATTAAGGGTTATGCAGGTTTTGGGTTTTGAAAACAAAAATTTTGTGATTTTGTTGCCAAATTACATACCTTTAAAATATAAATCATGAAATTTGAATAATTTGTATTCCTATATTACAAAATTTTTAGAATTTTCAATTTTAACTCTTCAAAACTGCAGAACTTTGAATTCTGCATAGGTTAAAATTCAAGTTATTAATTTTGAAAATTTTAAATTCAAAATTCTCTAATTTTTGTATCTACTTTCGAAGTAGTTCTTGTAGTTGTTCCTCCATATTCATACAATATATTTTCCAGTCTTCAGGTCAGAATAATAATATTAAAGTCATCTTTTGATACTTTAAACAAGTAATTTTCAAAATTGAAGCTATGAGGTACGCAGCAGCGGTGATTATGGGTCCTAATGTAAACAATGGGAGCGGGGGCAAGAACGGCTACCTCATTCTGTTATATTGTTGGGAAAATTGAGCAAAAAAAATTTCGAAGGGTTCTATATAATAGACACAGGTAGCCGTTCTCGACCTCGCTTCTATTGTTGCCATTAGAACTCATAATCATCGCTGCTGCATACTTCATAGCTTCAATTTTTAAATTTACTTCCTTAAAGCTTTAAAAGAGGGCTTAAATATTATTATTCTTACCTGAAAATTTTTCATCTCAAAATCATTCCCTTAAGTTTTCAATTTGTACACTGAAGTTGACCTCATTTTATACTGATAATTTTTAATGCAAATGAGTTGGTCGGGTTTTTTTAATATGAACATGCATTTGCTCCAGGGAAAATCGCCTGACTTATTTCCGAAGTTTTTTCCAGGATATTTTCAGCTTTTACGTTTTTTGTTCAGATATCGCACAATTATACAGTTAATCAAATTGTATCGCGTAACCGTTGATAATACGTCTGCAACTGTAAAAACATTTGTTGTGCATTATAAAATTATGAACATTTTTAATATAATCATTTTCTACCTAATATCAACCGTTTCGAGTTATTTTAAAAAACATGTTATTGTTTAACACTTTCCATCATGGCGGCCGTTGCTGTACACATATGGTTGCGGACTTTTTACAGAATCTTTATAAAACGGTCCCCAACGTTTCTGTGATAAAAAAATTCTACTTATTCGAATTTTTGATTAAATCCTTCATTGCCTGGACTACTACCAAAGTCGTGAGTTTGGTCATTTTCAAAATTGCTGCGTCTAAATTTTGTATAATTTTTCATTTATTCTATAAAATTTAGTATACAATAAAGGAATAGGTCTTATATATCTAAATGCGTACCAAGACATGTTTTCTAATGTCTTTCAGAGTTCGGGAAGGGGGGTCGTCATGCCAGTATAGTGATTGGTCACAAAAGAGTGACCAGTCACGCCAGATACCCTTTTGAGGTTGCCGGACAAGGGGAATGGCCAGTATAGTGATTAGTCACAGAAGAGTTATCAGTCACACTGGACACCCTTTCAAGATTGGTGGGGGTCCGCTAGTATAGTGATCGGTCACACTCGCTCCCCGGTCCAAGTTATTAGGGGAGGGGAGAGGGTCGCTATTAGATTGACCGGTCACAGAAGATTGATCTATCTCACTTCGAAACCTCACGGTCATGCTCGACATCCTTTTCAAGTTTTTGTGGAAGAAAAAATAGGGTAAAATAGGGGAAGAAATAGGGTCGCCAGTATAGAGATCAGTCGTAGAACAGTAATCGTTGACGCTTGACATTCTTTCAAGGTTAATGGAGAAGGAGGTTCGCTAGTATAATGATCAGTCACTGTAGAGTGATCGGTCACACTCGCTCCCCGGCCCAAGTTATTTGCAGGGAGGGAGTCGCTATTAAATTGACCGGTCACAGACGATTGATAGATCTCACTTCGACACTTCGCGGTCTCGCTCGACATCCTTTCCAGGTTGTTGTGGAAGGAAAAATAGGGTAAAATAGGGAAAGAAATAGGGTCGCTAGTATAGTGATCACTCACAGAAGAGTGATCGATGACGCTCGACATCCTTTCAAGGTTAATGGGAAAGGAGGTCTGCTAGTATAGTGATCGGTCACACTCGCTCCCCGGTCCAAGTTATTAGGGGAGGGGAGAGGGTCGCTATTAAATTGACCGGTCACAGAAGATTGATCTATCTCACTTCGAATCCTCACGGTCATGCTCGACATCCTTTCAAAGTTTTTGTGGAAGGAAAAATAGGGTAAAATAGGGGAAGAAATAGGGTCGCCAATATAGAGATCAGTCGTAGAACAGTAATCGTTGACGCTTGACAAGGAGGTTCGCTAGTATAATGATCAGTCACTGCAGAGTCATCGGTCACACTCGCTCCCCGGCCCAAGTTATTTGGAGGGAGCTCCGTCGCTATTAGATTGACCGGTCACAGAAGATTGATCAATGTCAATTCAACACCTCGCGGTCACGCTCGACATCCTTTCAAGGTTGTTGTGGAAGGAAAAATAGGGTAAAATAGGGAAAGAAATAGGGTCGCCAGTGTAGTGATCACTTACAGAAGAGTGATCGATGACGCTCGACATCCTTTCAAGGTTAATGGGGAAGGAAGTCCGCCAGTATAGTGATCGGTCACACTCGCTCCCTGGTCCAAGTTATTAAGAGGGAGACGGTCGCTATTGGATTAATCGGTCACTGAGGATTAATTAATGTCACTTCAATACCACACGGTCACGCTAGACATCCTTTCAAGGTTGTTGGGGAAGGGGTATCGCCAGTATAGTGATCGGTCACAAAAAACTGACTGGTCACGCTAGAGAACCCTTTCAAGGTTGTTGGAGAAGCGAGTTTGTTAGTTTAGTGATCGGTCAAACTCGCCATGCTTCCGAGGTGGGGGGGGGTGGGGGGGGCGACAATGTAGTGAACGGTCACAAAAGATTGATCGGTCACGCTCGACACTTTTTCCATGTTGTCTTCGATCGCAAATGAGAATGAGAATGTTTTAGGTACTGATAATTAGTGCAAATGTTAATTAATTAATAGTTTTTTGCTCATTAATATAGTGCTTCTGTTTAAAAATACTTTATTAAATATTCTTATATTTTTTAATATTTGTATTCCAATTTAAATTTAAAATATTTAAGAAACAAAAATTGAAAAAGCAATATGGGACCTGAACAAACGACGATAGCATCTATAGTCGCTGTATACAAGATAAGAATTTTTTTTTAGATTTACAAAATCTTGACAAATTGCTAGGCGTATAAAATTTTTGGACTAATTGACTAATAGAATGGAATGGAATAATAATTAATAGAATAGAATAGACTAATATCTGGACTAATAGAATGCATTATTTAAAAAATTCGATGCTTTTTGTAAATAATACTTATTTTTGTTTAAATTTTTGATTTAATGGAATAGTATTGGCATAGGGGAAACCTACCTACAGTGGATAATACAACCTACAGTGGATAACGATTAATAAAAAATACCAATATATGTAAAAAATTAATTTAATTTAATCAATGGTGAAGACACCGATAGGTGTTAATCAATTAAATTGAGAGTTTATTATTTATTGTATATTTGGGCTTTGAATTAAAGATTATCCACTGTGGGCTGCATTATTCACTGTAGGGAGGTTTCCCCTACATAAAGTGAAAAATCGCGCAATTATTAAATTGAGGATACATGTAAAATCTCATCATATTTGACCGCACGTCTTTTGTGTGTGGTAATCTTGTTTCATTAAAATCGCTTTGGGCACTTAATATCCGGGTTTTCCGCTTGAAAAGCTACTGTGAAAGGCTTTCTTTGAAGGATTTCTCGTCAAATTTTTATTCGAATCCTTCACTTCCTTCTCTTACCTTTGAAAGATTCAGTGGATTTCACACGACCGCTTCCACGTCAGGATATAGATGGATAGATATATAACACAGATCAGGAATCACTTGAATACTAATACCAAGCTCTTTGTCGAAAAGAAAATAAATTCTGGTTATTCTCCGGAGGTTGTGCTTTTCAAGTCACGAATTTCTTTCATGAGTACCATATCCCGAAAATAGTAAAAAATATTTTTGATTCTGATTTTGAGATACTTTGAAAGTGCTATATCATTTTTCATAAGGCATAAACATTTTGAATATCAAATCTTCTAGAATCTAAAATGCATTGCTTTGAATTGTTCGTCACAATTATATTAAATATTCTGATTATATAATCAAAAAATTTGCAAAATATTTCATAATACTTCAACTTTTTTCAGAGATTTTAGGAAATTTCGTGATATTTCATGGGGCTTAAAAAGATTTCTTGGGATCATAAGATATTTGATAAGAATTCAAGGAATTTCAGGAAATTCAAGGAGAAATAAAGTGATTGTAAAAAAAAGTCCGAAGGGATTTAAATAACTTTGGGCACTTTCGAGAGATTTAAAAGTATTCTGCATGATTTCAAGGGATCACAATAGATTTAGAAGGCATCTTATTAAATTTTAAAACGTGCAAGCACTTGAAAAAAAATATCAAAGATCTTCGATAAATTTCAAAAGGTTTCAAGCATAATTTCAAAGGATTTCGAGAAATTTTAAACGATTTCGAAAAATCTCAAGAGTTTTTTAACATAATGAGATATTTCAAGGGATATTGAGAGTTTTAAAGAGTTCAAGAGATTTTAAAAGATGATGAGGAATTTTTTGAAACTAAAAAATGCAAGTGTGTTACAAAAATTTCAAGGGATTTTTGGGAACTTCAAGGGACTATAAAAGATAATGAGGGATTCTAAACAATTTCGAGGATAATTTCAAACGATTTCGGAAAATATCAAGGGGTTTTATAATTGGGTGAGGAATTTCATGCATATTGAGGATTTTTAAAGAGTTGAAGAGATTTAAGAGATTTAAGAGATGTCCAGAAAATTTATGAACTTAAAAAAAATTGAAATGAATCAAAAAAATTTCAAGGTTTTTTTTTTAGGAATTTCAATGGACTTTATAAAATAATGAGGGATTTAAAAAAATTTTGATGGATTTCTAAAAGTTCCAAGAAATTTCAAGGCAATCAATAAATATTCTGATGGGTTCAAAGAATATTACGGGAATTACAAAGAAATTTGAATATATTTCAAAATATGCAAGTGATTTTAAGTCTTTCAAAATAATTTGAAGCAATTTTTATGGATTTTAATAGGTTTCAAGGGCAATTTCGAAGGATTTGGTTTTTAAAGTGCTTTTGAAATATTCTGAGGGATTTAAAGCGACGTTGTAAATTAAAAAATATTTCAAGAGATTTTATAAAATTAAAAAAGTACTAGTGATTTAAATATTCTTCAATTGATTTTAATAATTTTGAGGAATTTCAGAAGATTTTAAGTGATTTAACTGTTTTTGAACAATTTCGAGAAATTTTATAATAGTCTAAAAAATGTCAAAGGATTTCTAGGATTTCGAAAGATTTCAAGAGATAAAGATAAATCAAGTGATTTTTAAAAAGTTCGATGGGATTTTAAGGAATTTTGAAGAAATTTGAAGTAATTTCGACGTATTTTAAACGATTTTAAGAAATTTTATTAAATGTTAAAAAACACTATCAAGGGTTCTTAAATTTGACTGAGGAAGTTCAAAGGATATTGAGGAGTTTTAAAATATAAAGGATATTTTTAAAGGATTCCGATTTTCGCAAGGGGTTTTAAAATTGAAAATTTCAGGGGATTTCATGAAATTAAAAAGGCAATGATTTAAACTTTTTTAATTGATTTCAAGTAATTTCGAGGAATTTAATAACATTTTGAGTAATATTTAAAAAGTTCGAAGGGATTTCTGCGAATTTGGAATGAATTTGAAGTAATTTCGAGATATTTTAAAAGATTTAAAGAGATGTTCTTAAACGTTAAAAAATAATATCAAGGTGTTTAAAAATTGGTTGACGGATTCCAAAGGATATTAAGAATTTTCAAAAGTTTTAACGATAACTTCAAAGGATTTCAATTTTTGCAAGATGTTTTAAAACATTCTGATGGATTTAAAGTGACGTCGAGAATTTCGAAATATGCAAGTGATTTCAAGCAATTTCGATAGTTTTAGCCAAAGGTTTGAAGGATAATTTTAGAGGATTTCGAAATATTGCAAGGAGTTTTAAAATCTTGTGACGATTTTAAGGGATTACACGGATTTCATAAGATTTCAAGATATTTTAAGAGATCTTATGAAATCTAAACAAACACGAGTGACACAAAATATTTTAAAGTGATTTCAAGTAACTTCGAGTAATTCCAAGGAATTTTGACAGATTTTGAGAAATTTTTATTAATTTGTAAATCTTTGAAGCTATTTTAAGTATTTTACAAATTATAAAAAGTTCAATAGCAACTCTTTGTTGAAATTGAGTTGACACTTAAAATACAAAGAGCTTAAGATATCTTAAGAGATTACAAAGGATTTTATGAAATTAAAAAAAATGCAAGTGATTTTGAAACATTTTCTGTAAAAATTTCAAAAAACTTATGTTCCATAAATGGATTTGATTGCATTTTCTAGTTTATGGTATTCTTATTATTAAACATTGATATCAATTTCAAATATTTTTGAAATTTTGATACAATTTTCAGTTTACTAAAATATTTTTAAATTGCGACAAAGTTTGCTAAATTGAAGGCTAAATAATTTTAAGGTTTTTTGATTAAAATCCTTTAATACGAAAGGGGTTTTAAAATATGCTAAGGAGTTTTCCATGGGTATACAAATTTCCGGACAATTTCAGGTTTTCTAGGTTAACGATTTCAGACATAGAAAAGTTTACTTTCAAAATTGGAAACAGTAGATTTGTAGAGAATGTTTTGCCTCTACTGGCCTAAGTTCTGTGTCTCATATCAATATTTAAATAATTTTATTTAAATATTTATCTCATGAGTTGTAAAAAAATGTCACTATAGCTCATCTGGGATTCGAACCCAGGTTTTCAGATTGCTGGTATTGTGCTCTTGCCCACTGAGCTACGGAGAGTACGCAAATAATTTTTCAGACACTTTTTTGTTTTGCTCACATCAAATTACATAATTAAATATGTTATCGATTATTGGTGATTATTGAGTTTTAATCTTTTTGTATAGTTTTAGTTTTTAGGTGGTTGTGAAAAACGAATCTCGTATTATTCGTAGCTGGGTTCGAATCTCAGCGCAGCTCGAGAGACATTTTTTCACAACTTATAAAAACGATATAAACAAAATCATTTAAATATTGATATGAAACAAAGAATATAGGGAACCTTATTCTCATCTGAATTTAAACATAATAAATCCGCTTTATGTTATGTATGTACGACCCCTAGAGTAAAATCCAATAACATCTTTAAATATTGGTTAAAAATTTTAAGTAAATATTTTTTTGAGTTTTAAAATGTGTTCATTAAAAATAATGCTTTTAATTTAAAAAGGCGTAATCAATAATATATTTTTTTTCTTAAAATAATTGTTACATTTTTTTTAAAGATCCAATTTTTGGCACGACAACTGCCTTAAAAGGAAGAGGGTAATTTTCTGTCGCAGAAAATATTCTCACTTGAGAAACAATTTTCCCTTTTTGAATATACCGTTCAGCTTTGGCTTTTCTTTAATCCATCATTGGATAGAATTCAGCAACTGAGACGCTCTAAAATTAGATTCGATGCAAATCTGCATGCAGACTTTGCATCAAGTGAAATATTTCCCGGAATTTTGTCTGTGTGCAGTTTAATATTCTAGAGAATGTGAGCAGTATTTTCTGTGGTATTTCTTTTGTATAATGATATTCTCTGGAAGAATTCTCTGTGAATTTATCTTTTGAAATCCTGTAGGTTCCTATATGCATGTGTGCATATATGCATATGATTATGTGTATGTGTGTGCGTATGTCTGAGCCGCCACTCAGCTAATGAAGGGACAAAATTAACACAAACATGTAACAGTCATTCCTCTGAAAGCACGTCGTGCATTCTTTCGGTCTCTTTTGAAAAATCGCTTCTCCAGTGGAAAGTGAATAAAGTTACCACCTTCCAACTACTACAAGGGTTGAGTTCGTTCGATAATTCATCGCCATGACGACGACAAACAGATCCCCATAGTTTCGCGCTCAGTTTCACCATGTCTTGTCAGATCATTATCCAAGACATCCAAGATAGGTTATTTTTTATTTTCAGTCGACCACAGCAATTTCAGAACTTTTTCAATTCCAGGGGTCTTTAGAAAAAGTATTTTTATTGCAACTGATGCAACTGGGAAGACAAGCAATTCCAACGTTTTATGAATCACAGTCTCGAGGTAAACAACGCTTCTTTTTTATCATGATGAAAACGATTTTATGTCTTTGTCTTATTTTAAATTATGCAATTATCTTCTAATAGTCAGGAAAAGTAAATAATTGCATTAAACCAGGTAAAGAGGATTGGAAACTTCTTAATAAAACAGTTCAGAGAATAATATTATTTATTATTATTTATTTAAGGGCTTTCAGAATTATAATTTCATGATTCTATAAGTTACGGAAAGAATTGTTGGATAGATTATCCTTTGTAGTAACTTAACTACAGTAAAAGATTCAGGTAATTATTTACTTTGATGACTTTTCCAAATTTTGCAGCAGAGCCTTCAAAACATTTTGGAAAATCTTTCAAGTTCAAACTAGTTTAAACTAGTCATGGGAGACCAAAAGATATTAGTACTTTGGCAAAAAAAGATACAATCGATTAAAATTTTGTTTTTTTAATTATTTATTTTTTTCATCCTTTCTGTTGTTCTGCCGAATGGTATTAAGAATATCAATGTCATTATTATTATTATCTTTTTTTTTCAAAAAGAAATTCCGTAACCACAATGAGAGGATTAAACAAATATTTTAATGTATTGGTTTTGTAAAGGAGTAAATCAAATTTCATAACGAAAGGTGATTCTATTCATTTTTTTCAGTCAAGCATTTGGTTATGTTGAAAGAAGCAGATCGAGATAAAAGAAAACCTTGGCCAATAAGAAAGAACTTATTATATAGAAAGAAATATGATTCGATTAAAGATTTTATTAACGTTATATGAATGTTAATACATTTCAATTAATTGTTTTAATAACAAATAATTCAGAAGTAATTTTAGTGTTTAACAGTTTATTACTTGGAAATATTATAATACTAAGAAATAAAAATTTTCAAAACCAATACAAAAATTACAGTATAATGACCAATTCAATTCATTAATGAATGATAAATGTTTATAAAAACTGTTTTCATTTTTATTGTAAAGGGCACCTTGAAGAGAGGAAGGGTGAGTCTGATATTTTAATTTTGAACCCGAAAGAAGATTTTCAATTAAGTTTTAAACCATTTACTCAAAAATTCTCCAAATCCATCTAAGTAAACAATTACTAAAATGTATTTATGCAACTCAAGATGAAAAAAAAATCGAAATTCGAAAAGTACTGATAAATCTTATAAAACTGGAGAATTTTTACAAGTCCTAATAACTTGTTTCACTTTTGATGTATATACTATACAGATAGATACTATATATACTACAATAACTTGTTAAAAGCATCTTAAATTTGAAATTAACATGCTCTCGAAACTTAAAAGGCTTCTAATTAAAACTTATTATTGCCCCGTTGGGCATTTATTTTTATGATGAAATACAGCAAATTAGAATACAGTTGAAAAATGTGAAGATTATAATTTTTTCTCCAAAAAGGGGTAATTATTGTAAAATGGGGCCAAGCGGCCCATGCGGGGGAAACCCGCTCACTCGCAACTTTTTTTTATAATTAGGAATCTCTTTCTCTAGATAATTCATTTTAAGATTAACGATTGTTTTTTTTTTACAAATTTTAAACCTAATTTTAAATCTTGTGGTGAAGTTCCATTAGTTATGATGAATAAAAATTGCATTCGTATAAGATTCTCACTTTTGGTCATTCAGTTAGTTTGTGTAAAAAACACGTGAAAAACTTGACTTGCAAAAGTTTGTGGAAATTTGTCCAATTGAGCATATTGACTAGCACTTGAACATAATTTATGCAAATACTTACATAAATAAAATATATTTTTCATCTCGCAGAATGACTTTTGAACGAATTTTCATTTTTCTGGGGTACAGTGGCTCATAGTATTTTATTATAAACAAAGAGATATATTTTTTTATAATTACTCAGTTTTAGAGCTTAAAAACACCTTTCACAATGTTTAAAAGGTAGAAAAATCTATCACATTACAAGATGTATTGTAACAGATCTAACTTACATATATACGTAAGGTCAAAAATAAATCTGATTATATTTCAAGTGACAATACGCACATTATCTAACGTTGCCATAAGTTTTTGTACCTTTATTTGCTTACAACTAATTAGAAAAGTTATAGATAGTTACTTTTTCTAAAAATCTTGTTATTCAAGCATGATTTTTTGCTTTTTTTTTTAGTGAGCGGCTTAGTTCCGCATTGTGGGGTAAAACAGCTCACACTTCTTAGGATTAAAAATAGTTGTTTATCGATAAAAAGTACGTTTGGGATTTATAATACGAAACAGGATCAGATAGTGTTCATATATTTGCAGCATAAATACCTAATTTAAATTTCTTCTTATACGTTTTTTAGAAAAAACGAGCCATTTAGCCCCATTTTACGGTACTTTTACAATTTTCTCAAATGTTTGAATTCTAGAAAACGTTGTAGTTTGTAGTAGATTTCTTCCATTATTAATTTGAAAATAACAATTAATTAGGAATTTTTAGTATAAAAATAACATTTTCCACATTATTGTGCATTATTTCAATGTATTGTAATTAATTATTAAAGTACATTTGCACCGAGGACATTGAAGCTGGAGGAAAAGGAAACTTGAATTAAAATGTTCCTAAAGTAAATCTACTCAATTTTTAAAGTCTCCAAATGAACAGGTACTCAAAATTAGAAAAAATCAATTTTGAAAATGTAAATTTATCGAATTTCGAGTATAATTACGAAATTTTTAAATCTTCCAATTTGAAAACGTACAAAGTTTCAAATTTCCAATAGTGAAATGATTTTAAAACTGTAATGCTTTTGAATTTACATATTTCTAAAGTTGATAGTTTGCAACTTAAACAAATTACGAATTTTATTTTTCGAATTATAAGTACTCATAAAAAACGAAATTTAGAGAAGAATATTTTTAAGTAGGAATATTTAAAAAACTTAAAGTTTTTATAAATTCTTCAGTTTTTAATTTAGATCTTTTATACATAGATGACAAACTTTTAATTTTTCAAACTACATTGAAAATTGATTAATAGCATAAAATATCAATAACTTAAAAGCAAGCTTAAAAACAATAACCGGTTTGTTTTTTAAATTATAATTTAATTTGATATTTACTTTTTTGAGTGACTTTCCCAAGACTGGACAATTTGAGGTAGTTGTGCTAAAAAGGAGGTCTCTGAAAAAAAGTTATATCATTTCAAGAATTGAAATAATATTAATAGTCATGCTTTACGAAACAAAAAACAATTCTGATAAAAAAAGTTCAAATTTTTTTTCGCGGAAAACATTCTCTACAATCTTATTGTTTCCAATTATGGAAAATAAGTAAATCCGTTTTTAAAAAATTTGTAAGAATCGATAGTGTGAAAAAATTCAATTACAAAAAAGATGGTTAAAATAAATTTTTTTGGAAGTTTTACAATTTTTTCTATAAAACAATATTTTTTGTTTGAAATTACATCAGCAGTAGTATTTTTTTTCTTAAAAACATAGAAAAAGTATGTTTTTCAGAGATCTGGTTTTTGGCACGACAAATACTTTAAAGAACTTTCCGATACTTTTTATTATTGCTGGACTGAACTAATAGTTTTAGTTAAATTGCAGTTTATTTTTTCATTTTCTTATTGAAAAGTGAACTTCACTTTCAACATAAAAAAGCACAAGCTTAGATTGTTTGCGACAATGATTAAGTTTTAAAGCAGTGTGACTGAACGAACTTTAATTAAAAGGCTTGCATATGGATTTTGTTTTGTTAATCACATTTCTCTGGCATGCCATGAAAGTTTTCAGATGAATTTTAAAATCACCGACTGAGACCTTCCTGAGGAAAGTTAATTCTTTTAAAAAAAATTATGAGATATAGAATATGCATACTAGTTGATGAAAAAAGTTGCTTCAAAACTTTTTTTATTTTTAATTTAATTTCGTAGCTTTGTACATTCTAAAGGCATGATAAAGGGCATCATTTAAACATTTCGCTCAAAAAGAAACTTTGTCAATATACATTCTAATTTTTTATTTTATTTCAATCAAGCTTAAATTTTTATTGCCAAAAGATTTTAAAATCAAAACGCACCATCTACACTGGTTGTTCAGAGAATATTTGAATACATTTAAATTTTAATAAATATAGTTTTATTTCCTAACAAATTTATTTTTATTTTAGATTTACTCATTTGGGGAAACTGAATTTCAAGACTTATGGTGATTTAAAGCAAATTGTTAGAATAAAATAAAGAAATTTGTAGTAGTTATAATGATAAGCTTTATTTTTAAAAGAAAGATAGCCTATAAATGTTAACAAATTAAATTTTTTTTAAAGCTAGTAAAATTTTGGAGAGAATAATCGAGGTCAGTTTTGGAAAAAGGTATTCATTTTTTTATAAGTAAGCAAGTATATTAAAAGATGGCCATTATTTCAATTCGGTCTTCTAGGTTCTTGCGAATGGTGCAAAAAATTTTGCAATTGTCTAAATTGGATGAAGCAACATTACTTGAAGATAATGCAATATTACCCATTTACCAAAAAATTTGTTTATGAACAATACATTTGTTGAAATTTGATATTTTATCATTTTTATTATTTTCATATTAATATACCTTATCACTTAAGAAATTCGTTTTATAATATCATGGTGATGGAAAAATTTGTATTCGAATAATTATTATTATTAATACAAAACAAATTTTACTAACAAATGCAAAATTTGGGTGTTTTGACGAGGGTTAGTTTTTTCGAGTTAGTTGAATACCAGGCATAATGAAACAAAAAGTTTTATGATTGTTATAAACAAATTTAATAATCAATGCAAAATTAGGACATTTTAAGCCTCAAAAAAGATTTTTAAAGTTTTATTATGTTTAATTAAATACATTATGTGGAAAGAAGAACATAATAAAAGTAAAATTTATAATTTATAATTAGTGCTTAAATTACCCTAGTGCATTTAAATTAGCATACCAACATCCAAGAAAATCTTTTTTAGGATAATAAATATTGAAATTTTCCTTTGTTATGAGAATTTGTTTATAAGAATAATAACATTTATTTTTGAATAATGTCTTAGTATTCAAACTGGCTTGTGTTAGTACAGTAAAAGTACTAAATCAATAAAAAAGCTTTTGTTGAAAAACACCCGAATTTTCCACTTGTTAATGACATTTGTTTATAATAATAGTTTAATTTATAAAATGAACATAATTAGTGCTTAAATTACCGTAATGTATTTAATTAAACATATCAAGAATTAAGAAAATGTTGCTATGATAAAAAATGTCCCACATTTTCATTTGCTATACAATTTGTTTACAATAATCATAAAATTTAATGTTTAATCATGCCTATCATTCTAAGTGTCTCGCGCTAGCCAAGTAGAAATACTAACAAGGAAAAACTAAATTTTTATCAAAAAACACAAAAATTCTGCATTTGCTCAAATTTTTTCATATTAATAATAATTATTATCATTACTTGTATACAATTTCGTTTTCATCACATTAATATTATAAAACAAATCACTTGTCAAATAAGGAAAAATAATCTGAAAGTAATAAAAATTATTAAAAAATCAACTTATAACTAATAATTTAGTTATAAACAAATTTTCTGGCAATTGCAAACATTTTCGCACCATATTTATTTATTTATAAAATTAAAGACCTGTTTTTAAAATTAGCCTTGGCAATTATCATCGGAATTTTATTAGCTTCTTAAAAAAAATTCAAATCGGTTAATACCAAGAATTAAATGTATCAATTATATGGTTTGCCAATCTTAAAATACCTTCACGGTGCTTCAAAAACTACCCCTAAATCCAAAAATGTTAATTCGGCAGGAAAAATTGTTGGTCTAGTGGAATAACTATCAATATTTCTAAGTGATTTTCAACAAATTTAATTTGATCAAATGATTTTTCTTTTAAATATCGGCTTTTTTCTAGCAGAATCCTAACAAATGTTGCCTCCTAATATACTTTATTTATTTAAACAATACTTCTCTGAGAAACTTGGGAACTTTCACCCTTTTCTGCTATAAGTATTAAAATTAGTGATTTTTGAATATATCAATTTTATTTGTTGTATTTATGAATTATTTAAACAATTATTTATTAGTTATTTTCAATATTTTGTTAAATTATAAATATTGTCGTGCAGAAGATCGTTTCTTTCTTTTAAAATGTTACCCTACGTTGCCTATCAGTATATTCTGTGAGAGAGTTTTGCTTTGCTGCTGTTTGGAAATTTGTTAAAGTAATGAAGAATTACTTACAAATATTGATATTTATTCCACTAGGCCAACAATAATAATTTTTAGTAAAAAAAGAGAATAAAGTGCTCAAAGGTGTAGATTTGCGTAGAATTGACATTTTTCGACTAAGAAATATTTTTCGGGGCACGCACTGTGGGACTGTGTTAGGGGTCATGTCTTAATTACTAATTACAATTAATGCATTATTTTACATACAATAGTATTTTTAATTAAGGCTTATTTACACTGTATGATCATCATATACTTTAAGGTGGTCTCCCTGCTTAGAATTCTTTATCGGAAAGTTCTCTAAAAGTCCTATAACTTTCCCGTAACGTTTTTTCAAACCCACGGAAGTTATTATTCCGGTTGAAATCAAAATTTTGAAACAAACATGCAATTTCTTTTTTCGGATTTGGAACCGAATGGGGTAATCGTTTTCCTTGATCAAAAAGCGATTTTGAACCACCGTACCATAGGAAAAAAAATACTTTTTGTCAATTTTATTCAAAATCGTCAATATTAGGTAAGCCGAGATGAAAGTAAACATTTCTCTTTATGATTACCTACAGAAAACAAATAAATCATTAATTTTTAAATAACACCCCCCCCCCAAAGTATGTTTTATAGGGCTCCAAAAAATCCCATAGTTGAAAAATTGGGGTTTGCGAGTTTCTGGAGTTAATCATGAATTTTCTTGCAGTCTGCCAATAAAAATTGTTTCCAATACATGAAGTACTACTTTCCAATGACCAGATACTTGGAAAAATTGCTTAAAAAATTTATTATTGTTTTTAGGGATTTTCTCTTAGAATAGAGTTAGAAAGTCGCTTATTTCCCGAATTTTTCGACTTATTTTCAACCATTCAGTTACAGATCAACGCAATCATCAATTAAATATAACAGAAATAATTGTTTAAACAATTAATTATTATTTTTAATAATATTCTCTTAGAATGATGCTTGAAATTTTGGGTTTTTTTCTAAAATGTTTCACTTTTTGTCCACTTTTCAATTGAAGTGAGTTGATGATGAATTCTATTTAACAAAAATGATTTTTTTAAACAATTGATTATTATTTTTCATAATATTCTTTTTCAATAATGCTAGAAAGTTGCGGTTTTTTCTAAAATATTAAACTTATTGTCCACTTTTTACTTGCAGCGAAGTAAAAATTAATTCAATTTAAGAAAAATAATTGTTTCGACAATTTTTATTATTTAAAATTTATATATAATAAATATATGTTAAATATATAAATAAATATATATAATAAATATATATTATTTTTGATTAATGCTAGAAAAAACGCTAGAAAAATTTTCTGTCAAATTTTTACTCAGTGTGGTAATATTTAATGGAACTTCACAAATGTGCTTATTTAAAAAATTGATTATTATTTATAACTTTATTTTCTTAGATAATTGCTAGAAAGTTGTGGTTTTTCCGAAATTTCTAACATTGCTTTGACATTTTAGTTATGAACAAATAATAAATAAATAAAATGAAAAATAATTTTTTAAACAATCTCTTTGGGTTTTCTTGACATATTTTTGTGAACTAAAATAGATATTTCAAATATGCTTTAAATTTTCTTCAAATTACTATTACTATTAATTATTTGTCACTATTTAAAAAGTCAAACAAAAGATTAAAATTTTATAAAAACCTCAAATTTTCTAGTATTACTCTGGAAGAAGATCCTTATAAGCCATAATGAATTGTTTAAACAATCGAGTTTGTTATCTTGCATTCATTATTCTCTCACAAAGTAAAAGGTTTTCAAAAGTTAAAATTTTTAGAAAAAACCGCAGCTATCTGGCATTAATATAGGAAAATAGAGTTATAAACAATAATAATTTGTTCAAAACATTATTTTTGTTAAATTTCTTTAATTGTTACTACACTTCAAGTGAAAAGTAGAGAAAAAGTGGAAAAATAAAAAAAAACCGAAACTTTCCATTATTCAAAGGGATTATCGTTTAAGGAAATAATTAAATGCTTAAACCATTATTTTTTTTAATTTGAATATGAAAAGCGGTTCAATAGTGGATAATTTTAGAAAACAAAAACTGCAACTTTCCAGAATGATTCTAAGAGAATATTATTATAAATAATAAATTGTTTGAAAAATTATTTCTGTTAAATTTCATTATTTCATTATCAGTAGAAAGTAGCATTTTATGGATCAAAAACAATTTGTATTTAAGAAATCGCAAAAAATCATAATAAGCGCCAAAAACTCACAGACTTGTGGGAATGATATTCAAAAAATAATTATTCATTTGTATTCTGTAGGTAATTATGAAGTGAAAGTTTGAGTTTCAACTCGATTCACCTAGTATTGACGATTCTGAATAAAATTTAGAAAAACGTATTTTTTTTCAATGAGAAATATTATTAAACACTTGACTTCATAAACTTTATGGGTCTTACGGAACCTCTAAATATCGTTTTTTAACGCATTTATTTTTTTGTGGATTTAAACAAAATTTGCAGCCGATGTGGATGAAAATACGAGAGAGAAAAAAATTTGACCACTCTACTGTGCACCGTATTATAATTTCCTAACTTTGCTGTATTACAAAATATAGAAAACTGTTTTAGCAATGATTCATGGCTTGTAAAAGTTGATATGAAATGTTTGATTCTGATAATGATGAAGAGGCTCTGTGAAGGGACTAGAGGTCACATTTCTTGAAAATTCAGTACTTTAGTCCTTTAGTGAACCTGAGAGTGCAACAGGACTCTTACCCTATAATTTTTCTCCTTCCTTAGTAATAGGAGAATGGGTTCCCATGGGATAGTATGGCTTGGAATTTTCAACGAGGCAGTGAGTTCAAATTCCCAGCTGTGTGCTCCCACAGGAATCCATCCCCTTGTCACTTTAGGAAGGGTCATAGCCTCAACGAGGGCGTTACTTGCTTTCGACCTTTTGATTATTCTAATATATTCTAATTGCCCGGTGTCATCGTTGAGTCGTAAATATTGGCGCGCAAATATCCTGCACAATATTCTTCAGAAGAATATTTTTATCAATTGAGAACAGGAATGAACAATTCAAATCTGAATTATTTTGACAATGCTCTTAGTAAAAAATTAACGCGGAAATTATAAGTTGTTTGAAGCGTGGCAGTATAGAAT
>CAKNWT010080210.1:0-10440 GCA_932066315.1 Andricus coriarius | reverse complement strand
AATTCTTATTTAGAATCAAAGTGCAACGTACGGGTGGAATTTTCTTCAAAATTCACTGTAAATGTCAAAATTTTAACGTGAGTACCGATTTTTTTAGGTTAGGTGTCTTAATAACTCGCTTAGTTGAACTTTTCCACTTAAAACCCAGTATGATTTATGTTCAACTAGAAAAAAAATTATGCTTTATCATTTAGAATTGAAAATTACTGCCATAATTATTTTTAATTTATTGAAAGTGAAATTACCTGACTTTTCTAAAAGTTGATCAATATACATGTATATGAAATTTACTATACAGCCTCTTAATTAATATTTCATATACCGAGTTTTTAGATTTACTATACAAATCGTTCGTAAATCTATATTGAAATTGCAAACATTTTGAACAGTGTATATATATTAGACATTACAATACATGTATAGTAATCTTACAACCAATTTATTACAACTTTTTTTTGCATACGGTGCTTACAATTTCACACTAAAATGTGTACTGTAAAGCGTTGTAAACCCACAAACATTTTTAACAGTATACTTTATAGCCTATACAAAATTTAAGACCTAATTCATGCAGCTTGCACTTTTAGTTTTTGCGCAAAAACAACTTATTTAAATATTACTTAATATTTTATTAAAATATTTTAAAAAGAACTAGAAAATTAAATAAATAAACTAATCCTATACCAACGTTTTCTCAGCCTTAGTTTTTACAAGAAACTTACCCCTGATAAATACTTAAGGAGTCGGAAATTAAAAAATCTATTTTGCAAAAAAGAAATCACATTTTTCGAAATACTCCAAAAATAGTTATCGTTTCAATTCTTTTCTTATATATCTATAATAGATTTACTAGATGTTAGTGCAAATAATTTTGCGTTCATTTTTTCTTACGAATAAATACATTGTTTTAAAGAAGATCACTTTTCGACATTTTTCATGTTTGATACATTTTAGGGGTAGCATTTAGTCATTCGATCGAATTCTTCTATGAAGTTCTTGGTATCCAACTTTATTATTTGGCCTATGCCTTGAAAAAATTAAATAACATTTTGCCGTTTGAAAAGAAAACACATAAAACTATAATTGGAAAAAAGTTTCAAGTTCAAGTTAACAAAACGCGCCATATGAACAACCTAGGTTGTCGCGTATAATTGCCGTTCAATAGTGAAAAATATAGAGTTTATTAAACCAAGGTGAATTTGGCCAGAAAAACCAAAGGCGTGGTACCTCTTTAGTACTAATAATGGTAATTAGTATCGTTTATTCCTTGTCGTCATGGATAAGAGAAGGGTCTCTCAGGGAGTTAGGGGGATGCTCCCTGAGTACGGGACTTTATAGCGGGCGTGGTTGCCTCTTCATGGGGGCGTTTTAGTATTTTTAGCTGTTTTATGCCGGCACGCTTTTTCCCGTTTCTCCCTTCCCTCCACTAGTTCCAGTCCACTTTTTTTATTTTAACGCAGCGAGAGCATCTGTCCGCTAGCGGCTCATGCCTACGGTCTACGATTCTATGGTCTACAGTCTACACTCTACATTCTACAAGCTATGGCCAGGGTACGCGTGCGTTTCGAGAAAGCGTGTGGCTTATTGTATCTCTCCCCCTTTCAAAAGTGGGATCGAGTTACTCATTCTCGAATGCACGAGCCACAACAATTTGTACCCCGCGCACATAACGGAGCGAGAGTTGTTTTCTCTTTTTTCTCTTATTTTTTTTCATCGACTCTATGAGGGAAGTGAGGTTAGTCCTTCCATTTTAAGCAAAAAGGGAAATATTTGAAAAATGGATTTGCCTCAAATGTGATGTATGGATTTCAGGTGAAGTGCGCCCAATGAAATCGGGTTCAGTTTGATGATACCTTTGTCAAAGTTGTGGACATATTTAGGGTTTGGATTGAGAGTAGATTAACTTCAAACTTATAGCAAAATTTTCGTTTCTGAAGTTGAAGTTATATATCATTCGTATGTATGAATGAATGAATCATCACTATGAATCATCACTATGAATCATAACCGTAGATCAGCATAGACCAGGGTAGCGTGGTGATTCTATATACCCAGAAAAAACTGAGGTTTCGATTAGAACCAATTTTTGGTTCTAAATGAACTGCAACAAAAAGGAACCCTTCTTGCTGAAAAGGAACCAAAAATGATGAAATAGTTCTAAAAAATACGCTATTTGGACCTCCAGAGGAACCCAATGTTAATAAAGTCTTTTTCCAAAACCGATTTGTCGCTTTGTCCACTTCGACATTTTATCAAATTAATAACACAACTTTTACCTTAAAGCACACATATAATATACAGTACAAAATATTATCGCAAACTTGTAAACATAAAGGCGTATTAATATGCAAGAAGCTGTCATCCTAATCTTAAGTCATCGGTCAATAACTGTAAATCGATCCCTAACGTACCAACCCCATTTTGCAAGCGGTTTGTTCTACAAATGCGTCTTCATGTTGTTCTGTTCTAGGTCTCTAAACTCTAAAGAGTCTAAACGCTAAAGGAACCCTTTTGGGTGTCTGCAGGTTTCTATTGGAGCTCAAGTTCTAGATTTCTAGAAGATACCAACTTTTATTTAAGGCTTAAGCCTCAACTTCAGCGAACCCCAGTTTTTTTCGTGTGCGAAATTAAGAAAAGGACATTCTGCTGTCCTTAGCGAAGAAAGTCATTGCAGAGCTCAATGGCATCATATTTCCTATGGTCAAAATGCAGATAGAAACTTTCTTCATCAGTAAAATTAGGATTTCTGCTGGAACAAAGTAGTTGCACGGAGATCTTTGTCTTAAAATGTTTGGATGGACGTCATTTTGATGCACTGAAAATTTCGAGGCTGATTTCTTAATTAAGTGTTTGTTATTAACGAAAAACGTGAAATCGCAACATTTTCTCAACAAATTTGCTTGGATTGTGACTTTGTTTTAAGAGTATAAAATTAGCTTTAAAATGACTCCTTAGCAAATATCTAAAAGCAAATAGCTTACGAGATACCAATTTATTAATTAACATTGTACGTTTTTCAGTGAAGACAAAACGCTGATGAATTTTCATTGAAGCAAATAACATCGTTATCGCCCGTGTGGAAATTTTTTCTTGGCGCCAGTTGGGCCCAAAGTAGGAAAAACTTGGCCCCGAATTGGGGATTTAGACAGGACCAAACCACAAATGAAACGCCTAACCCGGCCAGAGCCCAACTTACTGCCGGACTTGGCCCCAACTGGGCTTTACTTATTTTTCTGGTCTCAGCCACATTATAAATACAAATTTTTTTTTAAAAAGGAACATATCAAGTAGCTGAACATTTGAAGAAAAATCTTATTCCTGAACCGGCTTATTCGTCTTCAACTTCATCTTTCGGTTGCCATCCCAATCTTTCAAATTAGTGAAGACCTATGCTAACATGTGAAACGTAATTGAGGTTATATTTCCAAAGCTTAAAATCAGGTGAAATACATGGAGGAACTTATTTTTTCTCCAAGAGGATTTATTTTGCACTTCAAATTGTCAACAAATTCACATTGCAATATCGCATTGAAATAAACTTCTTTCGAAGCGAATCAGAATCACACTTGCATGTTTCAACCACGAAATTCACATGTGTTATTATAGCGAAGTTGCCGCATTACCAAACAATGAATCGAAGAGACCGAAATCGATATTAGAGTTCGGCGCGCAAATTCAAATTTACATTAAACTAAATTAAAGCAATGGAGCCAGACGGTGTTGAAATTTTGAACATTTAAATGATTTGATAATATACATTGAAAAAATATGATCTTTACAGAACTGATAAACTTAATTTTAAATACAATTATTTACAATTATTTAATTAATAAAATATTGAAGTATTTGAAATGTGATTTTTAGGTAATCTACATTTTAGAGATTAATTTTTTTTTTCATTGTTGATCTTTAAAGGATCAGTTAAATGGACAGCTACTTTTCTGTAAAAAATATTTCAGAAAGTGTAATTCTGTAAAATAATGTATAGTTTATTAAATAAACAAGGAGTTATCAAACCAATTTTAATTAAAATGTTGAACGCGACAAGTGCTTTTCACTTTCGGCATTTTTGATCATTTGAATTACACTTTAATAATTAATATAGAAGAAATCACAAAAACACTCGCCAACACAACCTCAAACCAACCTACTTGTGTTCAAAAGGTTCAAGATGGAGCCCGACTGAAAACAGATGCACAGCCAAGTTTATGGCGCTGCAATCAAGAGCTGTGAAACAGACCTGGCCCTAACTTGATCCAAGATATTAACCCTAACTAGATCCAAGATATTAACCCTGTTGTAGCCATGAAATAATTTTCCAAGTTGGGGCCAAACTTGTAATTGGGCAATCATTTGGCAATTTCCACACGGGCGGGTTTTCGCTCTTGGATTCTTAACCCGTGCAGAAATCGCCCGATTTAGTACGTGATACCGATCTGGCCCCGATCGGGATTCCCGATCTGGGTTTGATCGGTAGAACTCTGTGGCCCATACTTGGGCCAGGCCGGGCCAGACCGATTTCCTACTGAAGCGCCACCTCCAAGCGCTCACAGAATTAGTGCTGGTCATTGTTTTTAGACAGTGCTGTGAAATTCGAATATTACTCGTTTATAATATTCTGTTGATTATTGAAAATGCCTAATGTGAGTACGCCACGTGTTCGGAGGTACCGAGCACTAGCCCGTATGACTCGAAACCTGCGTGAGGAAAATGAAAGTAAGTAATTACGATCTGCTGCTCATTGAAACCTAACCTCAAATAAATAACTCATCAATTAAATTGTCTTTTCAATAAATATAAATAAAATTATTATAGATGGTAACGTAAGCGATCCGGAAGTGAATATTTTTCAACCCGTTCAATTGATGAATGCGGGCGAGCCGGGAAATTTGGATCGACTTGAAAATCAATTTTCGGCTGACATAAACGCAGATTCAGAATTCTAAGCAACATTGGAACAATCATTGGAAATTTCAAAGATTGGGGTGGCCGTCGAAAAGAGAGGACCCCGCACTAGTTTCCACTGTTTTATAACTTATAAATCTTTCTTTATTCACGAAATCCATAAAATGGATTATACGGTATATGGTAATGAGACTGATCGGGTACCGATCGGGCACCGATCGGGTTTCCCGATCGGGAATCCCGACCTGGCCCCGGTCTGGGCGTGTGTTTCATCCGCGATCTGGCACCGATAGGGATTCCCGATCTGGGCCTGATCTGTCCCGGTCTGGCCCCGCTCGGGGCCAGATTGAAATTTCTGCACGGGAAATTGGATAATTCAAAGTATTAAGAAAACATTGTTTTTAATTTCAGAATCCAGAAATGACAGAGAGGTGGTGGAACACGTTTTTTCTTAAACATTCATATTTTTTTTAAATCCGTTGAGTTAAATTTCACTGAAATATCTAACAGATTGTGCATCTTTAGGAAAAAGTATATTTAAGATAATCTCAGAATCCAAAAATGACAGAGAGGTGATGGAACGCGTTTTTTCTTAAACATTCATATTTTTTTTTAAATTCGTTGGGTTAAATTTCACTGAAATATTTAACAGATTGTGCATCTTTGGGAAAAAGTATATTTAAGGTGACAACAAAATTGTTAACATATTTTTAAAACAAATTGTTATCAACAATAATTTCCTTTCGATACATACAGATGCTTGAAAAATCTGAAAAAAATTGTGTACAACCATTCAGGGAGGTAGAATATAATAATTATTATTTCTTCTCAAATCTTGTGTGCAATATATTCGTTGCAAAAAAATATTATTGTAATCAATTTTATACAAAATGTCACAGAACTTGGCAAGCAGGTGTGAGTATAAAAAAAATGTTGTTTATAACGATTTGTTAAAATTAACAATGTGAATGATTTTGTCGACATCTTAATACTTTTTCCTGAAGATGTACAATCTGTTAGATATTTTAGCAAAATTGAACTGAAAATATTTTTTTTACAAAATATGAATATTTAAAAATAAGTGCTTCCCACCCCTCTGCCATTTTTGGATTCTGAAATTAAAAAAAAAGGTTTCTTATACTTTAAACTGTAGAATTTGAGAAGCCAATAGCAAAAAACCCGATCGCGCTTTTTTTTGCAACAATGTTAGTTCATCATCGCTTTGTATTCACTGAAAAACGCACAGTGTTAATTAACAAATTCATATTTCGTAAACTATTTGCCATAAGATAAGGGCTCATTTTGAATCTTACTTTATACTCTAAAAACAAAGTCCTTTACGCTTTATACCTGGCCCTTAATCGAAAGTAACAATCAAACCAAACTTCTTGAGAAAATGTTGCGATTTCACGTTTTTTTTTATTGATAACAAACAATTGATTAATACATCAGCCTTGAACTTTTGAAGGCTTCAAAAGAACGTCCACCAACATACTTGAAGACAAAGATTTATGTGCTTCTAATTTGTTCCAGTGATCATATTTTCACATTTATATGTAGCTAAAGCAATATCATACATTTTGAATTGTTTTCAAATACCCTAGGTCATACCAAACTTAAAAGTCTTGTAGGAAAACCGACAGCCTAATTTTCATTAAAGAAAATAATTTCAAATTGAAAAAAGAGTGGCAAATTTTCTGAAAAATTTGAAATTCTTTTTTCGAACAGAAGTAATTTTGTGAAAAATATTTTGAACAAAATTTTAAATATGTATCCCATTATCCAATTACAAATAACCTTAATTTTTGTTGGCATTTCAAAAAATTCTAACTTGATCTGATCAGAAATAATTTTTTCTGAAAGATGTTTTTATATTATTATAACTTATAAGAAACTGTGTACATAAAGAATTCGCTATAATTTTGTAATAACTAGAAATTATTTTTTTTCACACAGTCACGTAATATATGGATGACCCTTGGAAAAAACAAAATTTGATTTATTTTCATGAAAAATAAAAATGCATATTTTTGCAAAAACAATAAGAGATAAATAAAAAATAAATCGACGCCAAAATATGAATAATGTCAGCTATAATTTTATTTTTCTCAAACCAATAACATTTTCTAAAATTTGGTAAAAAAAAATGTAAGTTGTAAATCGACAAGCCATATTAAAGAAAAAAGCTGGCGTTTTTGAGAAAAACAAGTTTAAAATTATCAGAAAAATCGCGGCCATTTTGTTAATTTTGAAACTTTTTGAAGATTTTCGGCGAATTTTAAAAGAAAACTAAAAGTTTAATTTTTACCTGTGTTTGACGCGTGTCCGCACTCAAAATTAGGGCGTTAGCATTACTGTTACTGCATTAATATTTGTAACGCGTTACCGTTACTTTTTTCAAAAAGTAACGCGTTATATTCGCGTTACTTTTTACATTCTAATCACAATGAGAAGGTATTAATTTTATGTGAAAAATGACTTTCGTGAATTCCATCAAATGTCGATGTTTTGAGGCCCCCTGAGTCAGAAAAAATAGTTTTTACGCCGGTGTCTGTCTCCCATGTAGAAATTGTGATCGGTATTTGGAAGGGCCCGGCTAGTTTTCCCTATTTCTGATCGGGCGCTGATCTGGAAAAATAGAGAGGGCCAGACTAGTTCTGTAACGCTGTTTTAGCCAGGCTCTACCTAGAACTTCTAACAAGGTCCTTACGCGAATACCCTTTAATCGCCCGTCTAGACCCTCTCTGTTTTCTGGCACGTTCATCATTCAGCTATGATATAAATATATGTGACAAACGATTTTTCAACAACAAAATGAATAAGAATATTTAAATACACACCAATTTTAGATCAATGATTTCAGAGGTTTACATTTCGTTAATTAAAACCCGTTTTTTGCATATATTTATATCACACAACATCTGAACATTCAACATTTGCACTCTACTATGACAAATGATTATTTTCATTAATTTTCACTGGGTTTCACATACACAGCACAAATTTAACTGTTTTCCTTATATTTCACGTATTAAAAACGATTTTATCTTTATTTAAAACAAAGTAAAGTTATTGTGAAAGTTGAGAAAATAAATTACCCAATTTTTTTTGGTTATATTCACAAACCCTATTCAGTACATATAATAAATACAATTTATCAAAACTACTACTAGAACTTTTTTTAATACAAATTTAGGTGGTGTTATTTTCATTAAAAACTCGTGTTTATAAGTGTTAAACACTCGGATGCTTCAGATGAAAATAAAATTCAGTTTGCTGTCACATGTTGTTGGGGCAGCCATTCGCCTGTTTAGTAAAGCATAATTTAGTGCATACAAACTTCTGAAGATGGCACTGCATCGTATATACTGCAGCGCCATCTTCAGAAAATTTATCTGGGGTATGCTGACTAAGGCCCGACCAGTGCCTGACTAGAATTGTTTGGTTCTTATATCTAAATGAGGAACCAACTACAGCCTGACTCAAACACAAGATCAGGGCCTAACTAGACACACAGGGTTTTTCTGGTCATAAGGAATAAAAAATCTTAGCAGTGCCTGAAAGGGTCCTGACTAGAACTTACTAGTCCAGTTGTTCTAGTTAGATTCTGACTACTGCCCTAATTGAAATGGGGACAAATAGGGCGGTTTCTACATGGGCTGTCGTCGTTGTCGTTGTCTGCATACCGGATAACTTTTGAAAGACTGATCGGATTGCGGATTGTGCTTTGACACACAGTTTCCGGGACAAAAAAGAAAGATCAAGTTCTTTAACCAGCTATTTTGGATAAAAATTCCAAAACTTGAAGCATTATCAAAATTTTTTTAACCATTTTTTTCAAAATTCAGGAATTCCATGGACGGCTAGCCATAGCACTGAAAAATTCAAATAATTTATCGTCACGACTTTTTTTGATGAAAAGAAAATTGTCAGAGTTATAGCATTTTCAAAATAAAAAAAAAACAACGAAAATTAACATTTTTTATCGAAATAAAGCACGATATGAAAAAAGTCAAGACAATAAAAACGTTACTTTTTGATATCCCTACAAGATTATCATAACGACTTTTAGAGTTTTCTTAAAAAATCAAAAATTCAAATTTTGTTCGCACAAAAAGGGAAGGGTACAACTATGCACAAAGCAACTGTGCACGAGTCCATCTGTGCACTTCAGTGGCCACTGGTACAAGTGTGCACGTTGTTGGCCACAGGGAAAAAGTTAATCGGCCATCTGTGCACGTCTGCATATCGACGTGCACATTTGGGAGTCTCCCATCTGTGCACTTGAACTGTTGCAAGGGTACCATCTGTGGACGTCTAAATTTTGACGTGCACAGTTTGGAGTCTCCCACCTGTGCACGCTAAGCGTGGCTAGGGTACGATCTGTACACGTCGACATTTCGATGTGCACAGTTGAGAATGTATCGACTGTGCACGTCTCAAGTAATACGATCAGATTTTAAAGTTGCAAGTCCGCGTGCAAAGATGGGATCCCGTGCAGAAATTTGGAAAGGGCTCTAGTGGGGGGCCCACTAGTTTTCCCTATCTCTAATCGGGTTCTAGCGGGAAAACTAGTCGGACCCCCATCTAGAACGTAACGCTATGGCCATAGGGGCCCTACTAGATTTTCTAGTAGGGTTCTAGTGGGGGTCGCCCGCCTACAACCCTATTAAAGAGAAGGGCCCCTGTGTTTGATTTAAGTTTTTCGAATGAATAATATTCTGCACTAACATTCAAATTAGGAGTATTTTACAATTGATTTAATATTAAGAATAATGTAATATGATAAAATAACAATATTAATTATTATTATTATCGACAGCAGCTCGGAACTTCCATCCTCCTTCCCAGTCCTTGGCGTTGGGACGAATATTTTTCAATTCCGTGAGGCAGACTTTCTCATTGATATTTTGGCCCGTTGAATCTTTACGTGTGTTGGAAATAGCAGCTGAAATAATAATAGTGCACTAAAAATACCAATTGCTTAATTATAATTGATTTATGTTGATTTTTGTGCGTACCGCGATTTTTGTACATTTACGTATTTGACATTTTTTGTATTATAATATAGGAGAATATTATTTTTATGTTGTGTTATAATTAGATTATATTTACTGTTAAATTATTCGTATAAATGACATATGTTAAATTATTAATACATTATTTACCTTCCACGTGGTCGTCGGAGCGAGCAGCTCCAAACATCATAACCTCACTCTCATCGCATTCTTGTTCGACTTTTTGCATTAAGCGGAACTTTTTCTCCGAAATCGTCTCAGCTCTTGCAGTGATCTTTCCTCTTCCATCGTGGAGAAGAATAATTGTCAAACACATTACAAAATTACATCAAGAAATAAAACCACACCACTTGAAAGCTCTGGCGAAGCACTGAACAGCTGTAGTTGACATAAACTCTTTAACTTTAACTGACACATACGTGCCTGGTTCCGAAGAAAATGTTCAATAGTGCCCTAAATCAAGTTTTCGGAAAAAAAGCGTTTACATACACACAAAAAACACTATTTCTGCATACTA
>CAKNWT010080199.1:0-12240 GCA_932066315.1 Andricus coriarius | reverse complement strand
CGTCTAAAAACTTATAGAGTGATATATGGTAGCTCTAAGAAAGCACCCAGAGGTGACTGTTGTCACCTCCAACACTCACGGCCGCTGTGTAAGTATAATAGCGGTAAAAGACGAACTACACAATGCTCCTAATTTTGTACCGGAAACATCGTCGCAAATGACTTCATACATCGTATTAAATTAACTAATTACATACTCATCTCATCAGTCATTTGGGGTTATTTAAGATTTTAAACACGATTTATAATTATCTGTAAAATGTTTCCTTGTGTATTTTTCTTTTTCACTTTATGTCACACAAAATTATCACTGTATCCTTTTGCACTATGTTTTTTTTTTTAATAATTGGGATTCTACCACGATGAATTTATGGAATCCCACTTCTGACAACAAAATTGTTCCTATGATAGTCTGCAATTAAATTGTCGCGAAAATTACATGGATTTAATTTTATTTTGAGTACTCCAGAGTTAGTTTCTTTCCACTCCAAGAGTAAAAACTCTCCTCGTACGGTCTCCGACTTGACGAAACCATCCCTGCACAAGTAGTCCAGGTCCAAGTTATAATTGGGCGTTTTTATATTTATTTAAAAACTCTATATTTAATTTAACTGAGGATTTTTATAATATATGAATGAATGAATACTAATTGTTAAATTGAAAAGGGACAAGTCAAGAAAACACCAGGAGTTCCTAATTAAAATTTAAGTCTATTCTGAACACTGATTGGAAATAGAGAATTTCCTAAGTCAAACTTTACAAAATTCAAAGAGATCGAAGAAAAAGATCTGGCGTCGCTAGTCAGTCAAAATCGGACCTCGGAACTCGATGGTGTTCGCGGGCTCCCGGATCGCTCAGCGATCCATAGGTCTCCCACGCAATCCCGCTCTCATTCACACTCACATGTCCAGCCAATCAAAAGTAAAATTAGTACCCCTAAACTGACTAAAGCATGATCTAAGTCTTATGTCAACCTGCGATGCAAACCCGACCTAGTTCGTTTCTTGAAACCCCCCATTAATCACGATCCCTCAATTTAGGCTTAAATCTCATTTCACGCTTCACTATCAGAAACGTCAAATAATTAATGGCAGTAAAAGTTTCATTAGTTTTTACAACTTTTTACTAATAAAAATCCACTAAAGTTCTAGTTCAAACTGGTTAATAAAACTATGCCCTCTTTATTTATTTGATTATTCTACACAAAATCTTCAAGTTCCTTCTCAAAATCATAACTAACCCCTTTGATAAAATTGCCTTTTGAGTTTCATTCGAAACACGCTCTTTTCTGTATGGATCTGTGAAAATTTTAGTTTTACTAAGGGGGGCTCAGCATCACTGTATGAATTTAATCACAACCAGTGATAGCGCGCGGCTGCATTCGTCTTTTATTAGAAGCACTCGCATTTGCCTGGACATTTGGAGCCATGGATATTAGAAACCTTGCTTATCAACCACCGCTGTACCGCTCTCTGTAGAAAGTCGACTCTTCCAAACCAGAGTAAGCTATCATGGCGCATCCTGGTAGGTTGAATCCTCTGGGCACATTACAATTGCACTTTTTAAATTTCAAAACAAAATAGAAACAACTTTACTAAAAAAATCGCGTTGACATTTTCTAGGGAATAATATTTAGAATACGTATGCAGAAAAATTAGATCGAAATTTTGAACTATTTGGCCGTGAAATTTACATCCGCAGAATCGAATTTAAATAAATTCCCTTAAATGCTTATACGGTTCGGACCAAAAGTAATTCGTAAATCAAAATTTTCAGCGTGGCAAGATTCCTCTTCTTCTCGCGGTTGAAGCAGGCAACCAATCTATGTGTCGAGAACTTTTGGCTCAACAGGCGCCAGATCAACTTCGAGCCACAACACCTGCAGGAGATTCTGCTTTACATCTGGCAGCTAGAAGGAGAGACGTAGACATGGTCAGAATTCTTGTGGATTATGGGGCTTTGGTGGACATGCAGAATGTAAGTAAACATGTGGAATAGGGTGGGTCGAAAATACATACTTTTGGAATTCGAAATCGCTACAACGCGGAAAAGTAGCGTATTGAGGTCCTAAAAAAGTATATTTAATTTGGAATCGATCCACATGCAGCTTGGTTACCCGCGCTCGAAAAAAAGGTTTCAAAAATTTCTTATTTGCAGCGTTTTTAAATTTTATTGAGTTTCAATTCTTTTACATGCCTGGAGGTCAGAAAAGTCTTCTCAATTTTTTTCGGATTTTAATCTATCATTTTCTGAGAGATAATTCCTATTTAAATTACCATTGTTTTCAGAAAATTTTTTTAACACGTTTCCAAATAGGAAGAGAATTATTTGAGGTACATAAAAACTTTTTAGTGACAAAAATACATTAGAAAAAAAATCCCCAAAACCAAGGAATCGAAATTCATAAAATACCAAAATCAAAATTTAAAAAATGTGTAGTATTGCCAAATTCGATTCCTGGGTCTTGAAGATTTTTTTTCTAATGCATTTTTGTCACTGAAAAGTTTTCATGTACCTCAAATCTTCTAACTCAAAGCTTCTTCAAAGCTTCTAACTCCTCTATGGTTTCTGAAATGATACTTAAGGCCTTCTCTGAGGACAAATTCAAGGGCGTGGAGTCAAGATCAGCTTGACAGACATCTACAGACATGTACAATGCCCCTACGTGGTAGAACTACAATTTCAGTCGTCGAATTAATGTGGTGCATTCGGTGCTTCGTCATTTCTACGCGGATGATTCTGTTTAATCGTTCGAGGTCGGTGTTCGACCATTTGATGAGCCCAGAGGAGTACGTGAGGACAGCGATGGCATAAGTGTTGATTGCCCAGATCTTGTTTGCCGAGTTAAGAGAACTCTTCAGAACCAATCTGAGCCTTGTAGTGAAGGCAGTCATTAGGTTTTTCTTAAATATCGTATGCTAAATACCTTTAGATTCGAGAATATCCAGGTATTTATATGACTCCCCCCAACCATTGCATTTATGTCAGTCCCTACGTCTCCTCTGGTTAAATGCACTGTTCTGAATTTATCTAGTCCGAACTCCATGTGGATATGAGTGTAATTAAGTTTTCGGTGTCAAAGGTCCAATTAATAAAAACATGTGGATTAGTTAGTTTTTTAAACTAAATTCCACATGTTTTTATTACTTGGATCTTTGAAACCGAAAACTTATTTACATTCATGCAATACGAGGTTGAAACTGATAAGAAATTTTTTTCCATATGGATATAATTGGAAAACTACTTTGTAACATCGATCACTTGCTGCAGTTTCTGGTTTGAAGTAGCGTATAGCTTCAGGCAATCCATGTATAGAAAATGGGTCACTTGATGATCATCCTTGTTATCATGTATTCGGAACCCATGAGACATACTGTTTAGTGTTTTGCTCAGTGGGTTCAACGCTAAACCGAACCATAATGCACTGAAGGAGTCTCCTTGAAATATACCCATCGTGATGCGTATTGATCTAGTTATCCTTGATTGTCCATGATCAAAATACTTGATTCTTGTACGTATTCCATGTGCAAGTTTTTTTTAATGCTTGCGAGTTTGCGTCATGGCAACAGCGTCTATGGTGACCAGATCGTTACTGCCTCGCAAGTGTTTTACAACGTCCTTTTTGTTCTTCTGAAAGGATGTCATTCTCGTCGCAATGAGAATGTACCTTATCTGCTATGATAGTTGTAAGACATTTATATATTGATGGAAGACAGGCTATCGATCGAAAAGCAGATGGATTTTGAGCATCTGGTGTTTTAGGCAACATATACGTAGTACCCTGGAGCATAAAGCCTGGCATCAGATCCGGCTCTTCGATGATCTTCTGAAAACAGCGTGCCAACGCACGATGCACACTAGTCAGGTACTTGTACCAGAAGTTGTGCAGCGTGGCAGGACCTAGATCTTTCCAGTTACTTGTTCTTTTCAAAACCGTTGAAACATTTAAAGCTGTGATGTTAGTCAGCTTCATTTCAGGGTTATTGCTAGCTCTTGCCTTGTCTAGTTGGAACCACGCAGAGTTTAAATTGCTTCTGTTAGTTTTCCCCCAAACACACGACCAATAGTTAGTCATGTCTTCCAGTTGAGGCGCTTTAGTGTCTTACTCGTTTTTTTTTTTGCTTTACACTCAGTTCACGATAGATCCTTCTTTCATCTACCTGAAAGGTTCGATTTTGACTACTTTTCTTGTAACGACGCAGTCTAGCAGTAATAACATCAAGTCTTTGCTGTTCCGCGTTTATAATCTCATCCAATATTGCTAGTGTTAATGTCTCGATGTACCGAGGGTGGATGATTTTAGTAACATGGTGTATCAGCTTAGTGGTTCTACTTCCTTTTTTATATTGAGTCAGTCGACCCAATTTGCACCTTACTTTGCTGACATCCATATCCAACCTGATCTTCCATTGTGAATCTCGCTCCCTTCTTGGAGCAAAGACTGCATTTGGATGCCTAGGTCTCAGGCCCAACGTTCTAACGGTTGCCACAGCAGCACAGTATACAAGAGATTGCACCTCTAGCGCAGTTTATGTTGTATTCAAATGCATAGGTAAAAACTTGCTGTTCAGGTGTTCTATTAGTGCACGCAGATCATTTGTGACGTCCATCTTGGGCAGAGAATGCCTTTGTGTTGGTTCTACATGTCTGAACTCTCGTAAAGCATGACCAAAATTCCTCTCAAAGTGATGTAGTTTTACTGGGATTTCGCTGTTCAGATCATCGTTATTAATGTCGAGGTGTGGTTCTAGTGGATCCGGTAATTGATGTTCATCATCCCTAGCACCCATGCCTTCAGCTTCAATCTGGTCTTCGTTCTCTACTTCTTCCAGTGGAAGTTCATCAATAGGAAGCTGCTGTTCCACTTCCATTTCGATAGCAGCTATTTCAACAGCAGAAAGCAATCTGTTTACAGATATTGAGCGTTTTTGATCTGCTCGATTCTGCTCTTTTATTCTTGTGGCTAGTTCTGGGTACTTGCGTAAGAAGAGTCGATAATGTTTTCTTTGTACACTTTGCCCGCTTTTCTTTGCCAAAAAATAAAAGCGAATTACATCTCTGTCCATATGGTGTGTCCATTTTGATCGCCTTCTTGGTTGTTAAACCTTTGCTTCTGGCTCTTGTTGTATTAGGCCATCTACATCTGGAGAATGTGGTGGTACTGGATCATCACCAGGTTGAGGAAGAACAGCAATTGCCGCTGCTTGTTCGTGTGACGCGGCTTTCTCTAACTGATGTTCATTTCCGTCGTTTTTCCACGCCAAGCAAAAACAGAGCACCTTGCTGGTAGTTGCGATAATTTATTACGGTGCTTTGCAATTCTAAATAGGGGGTGTGCCATACATATATCTAATTACTGTCCTTATGAGAGTTGACATTGGGAAGAAACAAAGTCCATAAGTACTTTCAGTTCCTCAGTATTTTCTTAGGGCCGTTGTAATGTAAGGTATGCTCCGTGTTTAGTTCCACATTATTTTGTAATTTAACAAGATTCAACAGCAAAGACTTCAGGAATTTTTAATTGGTTCAAGAAAACGATCATTAGTTGAGGAGAAAAATATATTTTAGAATCAGCGTTTATCATTTATTTCAGGGAGAAGGTCAGACTGCCCTTCACATCGCGAGTGCTGAGGGTGACGAAACTCTTGTTAAGTATTTCTATGGGGTCAGGGCTTCCGCTTCAATAGCCGATCATCAGGATCGTACACCTATGCACTTGGCTGCTGAGAACGGCCACGCTTCCATTATCGAACTGCTCGCCGATAAATTTAAAGCCAGCATCTTTGAAAGAACCAAAGATGGTTCTACACTAATGCATATAGCCTCTTTGAATGGTCATTCGGAATGTGCCACCATGTTATTCAAGAAAGGTGTGTATCTCCACATGCCAAACAAACGGGGTGCGAGGTCTATTCATACTGCAGCGAGGTACGGACATGTAGGAATCATCAGTACTTTACTTCAACGTGGGGAAAAGGTATGTTTATATAATTTTGGGTAATCTTGAAAAGACTTACGCGGCATTGTTATTTGTATTTTACAGACACATTGTTCGATGTAGTTAAAGCAATTATAATTTTGTGTTACAAGAGGTTTAGAGAAAATAAAAATATAGATATTTATATCAAAAGTATGATTTAAATAAAATAAAAGGATTTATGTGAATAAGGTTTTTGTTTGCTCTAAGAGGATTCTTTTTAAACAAAAGTAAGTCCTCTGGACCTTTATTAATCGGATGTTTTTTGTCAAAAAAATACATTTCCGCGCATGGAGATTAAATTCAATTTGTTTCGAAAAGAGAATTACAACTTCGAAGTGATAAATAAAATTAAACGAAAAATCAAACTTTTTTGAAAAAAGTTGTTAATATTACAAAAAAATTAAAAAGCTCGATTCAGCTTATTTATTGATTTTTAGAGCGTAGTTTAAAATATTAAAAAAAAAACATTTACATTCGAAGTCATGTGATATCGAACTTGGCGAAGCACTTTTAAGACGTTCAAGACTTGAGCAAAAAACGTAAACACCGCAGGATAATCAATATTATTGTTTGAAAATTCTGTAAAATTGATATAATCTTGCCATTCAATTCACCATTCAATTTGTTTAATTTCAATTTTTTTTCAATAAATTTTTTTAAAAACTTTATAACTTCTAATCAGCTCAGTTTATTTTTACAATGAATTTCATAAAACTTAAATTTGTACGTCCATATGAAAAGGACCCTAATGGTCAGTATAATGTTACGTATGAGGCCATATAATCAAATAAATTACAGACATTTCAAGTCTAAGTTAAACCCTTTTTTGAAATTGGAACTTGAAAACCCGCTTTCGAGAAAAATACGTCTCAAGTTGGCCCATAAATAATAACTTTGATCCTTAGTTGGAAAAACGCAAACATCTTCTAAACTGGAATCGCGGCTATAATGGCTCTTTTCATGGGAATTGTCATATTTAGAGAGGAACTCGTAGAAAATTGAGGAAAGATTTTTATGATTGCACAATACAACTAATCAACCTGTACCATCCAGGAATTTGTGTGGCGCAAACATTTACAATACTAAATTGGGAAATTTCTGTTCGTATCTTTGTTTTGAAGACATTCTTCCTTTTTTGGAGTAGCACTTTCTGCGATTAAATTAAATTTAAAAAAAAGTTGGTTTGCAGTGTGCCACTTTTTTAAAGACTTTGGGGGGAACGGCGCGACAAGTCATGTTAAGCTGAAATTGAAGGGTTGCAGTACAGAACTAGATAACCAACATTCTTTCCGAAAATGGGCTTTTTGCGTCAAAAATTCTTTAAAACTCAAATAAATTTTGTGTTAAAAGGATTTTTTTCAAAAGCTCATTTTTAATATAGAAATAAAAAGATTGGTAATTCAGAACCAGATTACTGAATTTTGGTACTTATCTCCCATCTTCTTTTTTTTAATTGCCTAACCTTTTACCATTTTTGCAAACCTCCTCTTCATAACAGTTTTTTAAATGCAGTAGAATAATCAATAATTCCTTTTTCAATGAAAAATCACTTAAATAAAACTATCTTCCACTTTTTTCATAACCAAAATACCAATCAAATTCCAACCAAAAATCTTAAATCTTCATTATCTGCAAAAAGCCACTTTTATACGTTTTTTTTTCCTGACGATCACAAACAATATTTCTAGAAATTATTATCTTTCATTCACAAAGAAACATATATCTTTATTTTCCCGGCACAGAATAATTTTTTCTTGATAAAAACTTTTTTATTCTTATTCAGCCTATGACCCATGAAATTGGAACCTTACAATTCTTGAATGATTTACTCGGAATTGGTTAACTTTTTCTAATCAAACTCATTTTCTCTCAATTTAGCAACTCAATATAACGGGAACAAGTTTTTATTTTTTGTGTCAACTGAAAATTGAACTTTTTATCGTGATTCGCAACCAAGCCTGTTCCAATTTTAGGTCCCTGTCACTTTGATATTAACCACATTCGAATTCTGGGAACGGGATAATATTTTTCAATCAGACTTTTTTGGCCTCAATTTAAAAAATCTTCACCTCCAGAGTCAACTTTTGTTATATCTTTAAATGGTAATTTCAATTTTACGAAATGTTATTTCGCTCTCTTAAAAAATTCCGATTTTGTTCCTGGGTGAAAAAGTTATATATATTTTATATATTGTGGACAAAACACTGATATTTTTCATTTGTTCTATATAGAATAATTTACAAAACAAATGAAAAATACCATTGTCTTGTCCACTATACATCTAAACTATATATTAGGGTGACCCGAAAAAAACACTTTTGGTTTTCTTATGAGCGAAAGGCAAATAACGGTAGTTTATGCGATTGTAGAAGCGAGGTTGTTTTTTTTTAATTTTAAACAATATTTAGAGGTGCCCCATCGTCTTCGAAGTTCTTATGTAATTACCATGGGCAAATCTAACTTTTTTTTTCATTTAAGATTTTAACCACGAAGTTATCCACTTTTTAATTTGAACTTTTAATATGTTGTTCGTCAGGTCCTCAGAATCCACATAAAAGCATTTTTTCAATGAAAATTTTATAAAAAATATTAATTACTGTTGCTTGAAAAGTGCCATTTTCACTGTTTTTCACTGTTTTCTACTGTTTTCAAAGCCTAATAACGGCCCTAATAATTTATATCTTATACTGAAATTTTAAGAATATTTTCCTCGAAGGTTGAAGATCACGTTTTTTGAAAAAGCAGATTAGCAAAAATATAAAAAAATTGCAATACTGAAAACAAATCTGAGTAAAATTTTGAAATTTGACAGTTTTCGGGCCGGAGCGGTCATCAGCTCGGCCATAAAAGTCGATCACAGTGGGTCTTGACACCATAAACTCATAAAGCAGACCCTTTCACGGCAAAGCTTTCGGTAGTTATATTTCCCTTTTTCAGAAAAGTGAGTAATAATAATTCGAGGGACGCTAACTATACCTGTTATAAAGTCATATCGATGAAAAGAGCTGAGGTTGCACTTTTACGATCAATTCTTCACATACCAAAATTGTCAGCTTTTGCAATGATAACATTCAAAGACGATGGGACACTTCTAAGTATTGTTTAAAATTTATGAAAAAACCTGGCTTCTACAATCGCATAAACTACCGTTATTTGCCTTTCGCTGCTAAGAAAACAAAACGTGTTTTTTTCTGGTCACCCTACTATATATGTATAACTTTTTCACCTGTAGTTGGTTATCTAGTTATGTACTGAAATCCTTCAATTGTGCTTCACTATTATTGCACTTTCTCATGGTGGAGGGGCATTCTCGTTTTGAAAATACCCTAAAATTTATCAGAAAAATGATTGAAAAGTTTTGGTGAGTGACGTTGGGAGGGTTATCTTTTGAAAAATATCCTACAATTTATCAGAAAAATTTTATTGTTGAAAAGTTTTGGCCATTATAACGTACTAAGAAACTTGAAACATTTCTTCACTTTCTTTTGGAAATAAAATTAAAGAAGTCATATATTCTCTTCAATCCCAGGGGTGGTGAGGAAAGGTTATCTTTTTCAAATACCATAAATTTGAACAAAAAAAATTGTTAAAAAGTAGACGAGTGATATTGACTGTGTCGATTGTAACGCAAGAAGAGTAATAAGAAACTTTAAACTTTTCTTTTAAAAATAAAATGGAAGATGTGAAATATTTTCTTCAACAATATTAAGCTTTTAAAGGGTGCTGTAGTAATATCACACTTTTCTTTATCCAAGTGAAAGGGGGGGGGGGGGGGGGGCATTGCCCTTCTTTCAAAAAGTCTACAACGTATCAGAAAAATTGTCTACAATTTTGGCTAGTCAGGTCGACAGGGTCAATTATAACGTAAGAAGAGTAAAAAGTAACTTTAAATTTTTCATCAATTTATTTTGAAAGGAAAATTCATGATGTGAATTATTCTCTTAAAAAAGAACACTTTTACAGACTATGCTGTAATAATATCACATTTTTGTTCATCCAGGTAGGTGTGAGAGGGGATTTTCATTTTGATAATGCACTCACATTAGTTATTAAAAATGTAAAAAATTTTGACGAATGACGTTTACGGTGTCAACTGTACCACAAAAACAACAATAAGAAGCGTTAAACTTTCCTCAATCCACTTTAAAAAGAAAATTGGACACGTGAAATATTATCGTCAAACATTGCTGGCTCAGAATGGGTTTTATTAGTAAGTCAGATTATGAAGATACATACAAATACTGGGATCAAAATTATATGTTTTTGGTAAAGTTTCATTCAAGCTTTCCAAGTGAAAATAATAAATATTCGAGCGCAAAGCGCGAGTTTCGATAGACGCGCGCCGTGGGCGCGCTCAAACTTGCGAGTGAAGCGCGCGCGATGAGAATGTTCCCGCGCAGTGGGTAGATTTCTCTGAATACAATTGTGCTTCATTATTATTATATTAAATACAGTCAAATCTGGATATTTTTCGGTTTTGGGACTGACGGTGACCATAAATCCAGAGTCTCGGAACGTAAATAGTCAGGGGCATATGAAGCTGTTTCCAGTAGATTTTACTGTGGGGTAAAAAATATTTTGAAGATTGTTTTTCTAATACGAAGACAAGAGTATACTAAATATTTAACCGAAATAAGGAAGAAAGTTTGCTATTACACGTTAAACTAAATGTGTTTCCTGCTTACGTACTTGAAACGTATGCGGGCCGTTGAACATCTCCTTTAAAAGGAGAGCTTTCTCTTAAATAATCGGTCCTGATATGTACTCTGTCCGTCGCTTGATGAAACAATTCGAACAGCAGCATCCAAAAGCACGTCACTATTTTTGCAACTATGCAACTATACGAAGAAGTTATTAAACAGAAAATCACTTCCTGTTATAAATATTAGATTAACTGTCCACGAAAAACACAATTTTTACAAATCTCACGTCAAAACTTGACAGTTTAACATTACAAAACACTGCAGTCGGACTCCGAAGCTTGAATTGGATCGGACCTCTCTTTCTACCGTGTGAGATAGACAACGTCGATCCAATTGTGTTTCAATGTAAGGTCATACTTTACGTTTCGAAACGATCATAATCTCTCTCTCTGCCTATCCAATACTTCTTCCTCTTCTTTGTTTTCTTTGTCGAATCGTAGAGTCTATTGGGTAGCTACGACAGCCCCACCAATTCAGACGAAATTTGAATTTCAATTAAATATTGACAAGAAATCTTATAGTAAATAATTAATTTTAAACCGTGGTATAACATTTTTGATTAAAATTAATTGATATTCACTGCTCTTTTTCATTAAAATTGCTCCAATAGCTTCGAGAAACTACTTGGTGATATAGTATATTCGCGTGTCAAACGGCGCCGTTATCAAGGTCTAAGACAGGCTCATTCGATCGCACGAAATAATCAGATCAGTCCCATCGACACTTCAGTTAGCTTCAGACATCAAAGTCCCACTGTTGGTCGACGCGAGCTCGCCATCGTCCTTATTCGCTATGTGTATGCCTCCCGCTTTTAGTGAACTTTCGCAACGTCATGATGCAGATACACAAGTCGGCCATACCCGCGGCGCGACGTCATTTCTGGGAAATACTAAATCCAGAACCACTTAATCCAGATTTGACTGTAATTTGTTTGCACTTTACGTCAGTAAGGCTCAGGACTGATCGTGACCAGACGGGCGTGTATCTTTGAAAGTAGTCCAAACTCAAAGTGGACTGAACTTTCTAGCCATATCAAATAAATCCACCTCACGCTGAGAACCAAATTCTGAATTTCATGCCAATAAAGAGCCACCTCAAGTTATTACTTGTTAGATGCACCTAACCCACTCTAAATCACCATTACTCGTGCGCACCGAGCGCGAAGCGGCAAGATTACGATATCCGTGGCGACAAAGTTTTAAAGCTGATTCCTGTAGGATTTTTGGCGAGAAACGCGAATCTGAAATTTTTAAATCGATATCTCGAATGATTTTCGAGATATCGATTTTTTATTGTAAAATTATTGACTTTTGTTTTCGATTGAAATAGTTTCTGAATATCGATGGGATTTTTTGCGAGAAACACGGATCTGAAATTTCTAAATCGATATCTCGAATAGTTTTCGAGATATATCGATTTAAACAAAAATCAAATGTATATAATTTCTTAAAGTTCATTCTGATATGGGATTTTTTAAAGAGAAAATCGACTCAAACACTCTTAAATCGATATATCGCATTTACGTCACGAGATATTCTTCTATTTATATTAAATAAAG
>CAKNWT010080198.1:0-11852 GCA_932066315.1 Andricus coriarius | reverse complement strand
ATGGGTGGCAATCTGGAATTCCAGTGACAGATACGCAATTCAGAAGTCATCAAAACCCATTCAAACGAAAGTGAATGGATTTTTGTTTCCTGGGTACCAGATGGAAATTGAAATTGTCAGAATACGATTTCGAAATGGTCTATAAAGCGGGTAAGATAAATGTGAATGCAGACGCATTGTCCAGAAATCCAGTCGATCCTTCCGAAATTATCAATGAAATAAATTATATACAACTTGATATTCCAGTAGAGAAATATGAAAACTTAGTAAATTTGGAAGAATCTCATGCCATACAAGAAGATAACCCTAACATCACAATAGTGTAGTAGATATATGCAGTTCTCAAAACTAAAAAATGACATCCATTTTTACCTATCTCTTACGATTTACGAGATATTTGTTGTTAAAAATTACAATAACGGTAAGTTCCCTTCAGGTGCCAGTGGAACGTTCCCAAGGGCGGACATTTTACACGTCCCGCGAACGAACCTTGAATGTTCCAGGGATGTTCCATGAACGCTCTGTGCTGTTAGGGTGGTGACGAAATAAATATAACCGACCGTTTTGCCTATGATTTAATAGTCATTTCTGAAAAATGTTTTCTCTCCAGAAAAATGATTTTAACAGATAGCAATATTGTTAATTTCAAATTTATTGTCAAAAAATAATTTTGAACCTTTTGAATAATTATAATAATTAATAAAAGATTGGCGTAAAAATGCTTAAAACCACGTGATTTCTACACTGTTAGAAATATCTGGTTGAATTTTCAACCACATGTAGTTGAAGTTTTATACAATTACCGTTGTTGAAATTTCAACTACTTGTGAATGAAAAATTAGCTACACGTGTAATTGAAATTTCAACCATGCAGTTGAAATTTTAGTAACGAAACAAATTTTTTTTCGGCACTATTAGTGAATTTCAAGGCAATTATAATTTTTCAAAAATCTTAAAGAAAACCCATGAAGATTCCTGAAAAATACTGTGCTTTGAAATTCACTAACTGTACCGAAAGAATTCTGATAAGGAATCAGTGAGTTATTTCGTACTTTTGTGTCGTGTGATCCATGAGATTAACAAAGTGCATATAATATTTATGAAAATAAGCAGCTTTAAAGAAGAAAAAGAATAGGTCCGTTGGGATTATATTACCATAATGTGTTGCGCGCCCAATCAAACTTTTCAACACTCCTTTTTGTAAACATAACCTAAAAAAGCATACAGCAGTTAGTACCAATAATCTGAATGAAATTTTCCCATTATGATAATATTAATCCAACGTACCTTTTGTTTTCTTCTTCTCCTGAATATTATATGTCCTTTATTAATACAAACGTACGAAATAACTCCTCGTGGGACTTTGTCTCGTTGGGGTCTGGCCTGGACAGAAGTATGAGGGCGCATTGTGTATGCGCAAACGTCTTATTGAATTTTCAACTACATTAGGTTGAATTTTATTTAAAGTCCGTGGATGAACGAGATTTCAACCACAAAAGTGGTTGAAAAGTGGTTGAATTTTCAACATATTTCTAACAGTGTACGAGTTTTGATTGGCGAGATGACGTGTATCGTCAGAGGTCATCCAAGTCCATATCGTTGCATACAAAAAATAAATTATTAGTATTAAAATTGTTATCCGAAGCGAATGTTTTAAAAGTGTAAATGTCAGATTATGGCAAAATATATTAAAGCCTCATCAGATTTCATCAAACAGTATCCCACAGGCACCGTTTAAGACACATCATTCAGGTGCCATTCAGCTTTCGGCAGGGTTGCTACGCCTCTGCTTAGGGGTTATTCCTTCGGGACCATCCCTGGACAATTTTCCGCTATTGCTTATTAATTATTGTAACCATATTTAGCAAAAACCCTCGGTACATGGACGTCCAGTCATCGGGTACTTTTATCCGGTAATTTTTTAAGGAGTCATTTTTTTCTCTTAAACACTTCATTTGGAGGTGCATAATAAGGGGTTAGGATTTGTATTTAAAATTTTATCACGGAACACGGAAATTTTTGTGGTAAAAGGTGCAAAATATCACATGGCAGTGGATTGGTGCTTTCCTGTGCATTTTAGGGATTAAAGTGTTCTTACCAAAATTAAAGTAGGTAAAATTCTACGTAAAACTAAAAAAAAGGTGTTATACCACCAATAGTTTAGGAGTTACGGCCTTTCAAAGAACCCTGATTTTTTTCCATTTTTTGCCAAAAATCACATGTTTTTTTTGGGTTTCTCTGTAGCTCGGATCCTGATTGTCAGATCTAAAAATGGTCAACAGATGAGTTAAAGAAGACGTAATTTCGAGAAAAAAAAACATCCAAAAGATTTTAAATACAATAACTCCCAACGCAGAAACGAATAACTGATTCACGAGTTGTCGAAGAATTCGTTGACTGTCGGCTACGTTATCTACATATGCACAATGACAGCCACATTGGACGCTTGTGTTAAAACATAGTGACGTCCCCAGCGGACCGAATGAATGGAACGGATACGCTATAGCGTATCCTTATAGTATCCACATCGTATCCTCTCCGTATCATGCAAGAAAAACTCATTAAACGGAGTAATTGCAGTAGTTTTTCTTGCAACGATAAAAACTTTAAAAAAATATAATACTTATCGACAACGTGGGCTGAAGGCGACTTCAAGCGCATCCATAATCGTTTAAGCAGTACTGCTTACACGATTATTATTATTTTTTTTAAGTTTTTATCGTTGCAAGAAAAACTATTGCAATTACTCCGTGACCTTCTAACGCAAAATTTCACGTCGAATCCGAATTTTAACAAGTTAAATGTTCATCTTCCCTTTTTAATGAGTTTTTCTTGCATGATACGGAGAGGATACGATATGGATACTATAAAGATACGCTGTAGCGTATCCGTTCCGTGCATTCGGTCCGCCAGGAGTTCATATGTAAAGTGGTGTATGTAAGTCTGAATAAAGTCGCAGTAACCGGCAATGGACCAATTTACGTTGAAAATTCTCTAATTTCAAATTACAAGCGTTCATAAAAGTTTACAGCTTTCAACATAAAAAGGGATTTTATTTCATAAAATTGAATTTGCATGCGTTGAAACGGGGGCCAGGTATTTTTCACACGACCCTGCGGTGCCGGGCTTCGGTTCTTTGCTGGGATTTGTGCAAAATATTCCATGCGTAGGTTAGCCGTGGGGTGTGTGTGTGTGCAGTGTTCGAACTGTGTAAAAATAAATAAAACTGAAGCATAAATCTACGTGGTTAACTATAACATCATGAAATAAAACCTCGAAATGATTTTTTTTAAATTTGGCAACACTGTCTTCTAAAAACTCGTTAGGAGTCATCGAAAGTTTCATTGGCTGGCTTCGAAGCATTAGTGTACGTGTGTTTCAAGAACTCTATTCCTCTGGTTTTCACATTTTCATTTAAAGTCTTTTGTACTTTCTACGATTCTTCCTACTTTTAAATATATATCAATCAAAGTTTCTAACGACGATAATTCCAATTTATGACATACGTTTGGCCCTATCCTAGAGTGGTTGACTCAGTCATGTAAAATTTCAACAACTAATTTTTTCCGTGTGTGTTCAACTCTATTATATGAAATGTATATTATATTTATTTCTGTATCTCGGTCTGGGACTGCTTATTCAGATATTGTAAAATAATGTTCAACTTTATTTTTCATGATTACTTCAATGTTTGTTCCTTATTTTTCACTAATTTTTATTCTCAGCTACCCTGAAAAATGTATCATTTCAATCAATTTATATTATTACCATTTATAATATGCACTGATATCGAAACAGACGTATTTTTATTGTATTGTTTTTATAATTTAAAAAGTGCGCATCCTATTAAAAACAATTTTGATATCAAACATTTTATTGCACGTTGTGTCGTTTTTCCAAAAACTTAATTTTGTTGATTTCAATCTAATTTTTTACAACCCTAGTAGCAAGATAACTGCAGACTGGCGCCAGCTGGGCGCCAAAAAACGAAGAATCTGTTTGCAGCCTAACGCCCGGCTGGTTCCGCTTTGGCGTGCTGTTCTGGCGCCAGAGTCTGGTATATCAGCCCTTTCTAGGAGAATATAATGCGGAGACGTCACTACATTTCAGGCGAGACACACTGAATTATTACAAACATAACCCCTTGTTGTATAAGCTTATTTCATGTTTGGGGATACTTTTGAATCGTTCAGATTTCCGATTGTTAGATTTTCAATTTCATTAATTAATTTCTACATTAATTACTAGTGTTGAAACTAAATACCAGAATCTGGTTCCTTTATTCACCAGATCTCTGTCATACAAGCCAGACGTTGCTACTGGGGAATCTAAAAAAACACATACATCCTATCAGAAAATAATTAACAACAAATTTTTTAGATCTTTTTTGGTTCAACCATTTTTTTCGACTCGTTTTTTTCGTACCTTGTGTTGTTTTTCCAAAAATTTAATTTTTTTAATGTTAATGTTATTTTTTACAATTAGAACGAAAACAAAGCGTCTTATAAAAAAATGATTAATAATAAATTTTCAGCTCTTTTAGGGGTGAAGAACTTTTGTCTATTAAATGTTTTCGTAGCTTGCATCGTTTGTATAAAAATTTAATGTTTTTATTTCTAATCTTATTTCTTACGATTAGACCAAAAAGTACGCGTCCTATCAGAAAATGATTCATACCAAATATGTAGATATTTTTTGACAGAACAACTTTTGTCTATTGCTTTTTTTTCGTGCATTGTATCGTTTTTCCAAAATTTTATTTTTTTATTTTTAATGTTATTTTTTATGATTGAGAAAAAAACTACGCGTCCTATGAAAAAATTATTAACAGCGTAGCTCTTTTTGGGGTGAACAAATTTAGAAATTCATTTTTTTCATAGGTTGTGTCGTTTATCTCGCAAATTTTATTTTTTTATTTTCAATGTTGTTTTTTTAAAATAAAACCAAAACTAGGCGTCCTATCAAAAAGTAATTCATAACAAATTTGTAGATCTTTTTTAGGTGAACCACTTTTGTTAATTAATTTTTATATTCTCATCTCAATGAGAAGGTATTGGCTTTATGTGAAAAATGACTTTCGCGGATTGCATCAAATGTCGACGTTTTGAGGCCCCCTGAGTCAGAAAAAATAGTTTTTACGTCGGTGCCTGTCTGTCTGTCGTCTTCGTTGTCGTTGTTGTCATCGTCTGTATACTGGATAACTTTTAAAAGACTAATCGGATCAGATTGTGCTTCGGCACACAGTTTTAGGGACAATGAAGAAAGATCGAGTTCGTTAGCCAGCTATATTGCATAAAAATTCAAAAAGTTAGATTAGTTTCAAAATTTTTGAGACCATTTTTTTCAAGATTTAAAAATTCTATGTACGGCTATTCGTAGTACTTGGAAACTCGAACCACCATCAATCACCATATTACAGTTATCGATTTTTTGACCTTATATTTTAGAAGGTCTGTGCACAAATATGGGGGAAATACAAAGACCGGGCACGTAGTATTTTTTTCGTGCCTTGTGTCGTTTTTCAAAACATTTTACTATTATTTTTAATGTTATTTTTTACGATTAACACAAAAACTAGGCGACCTATCAAAAAGTAATTCATAACCAATTTGTAGATCTTTTTAAGGTGCATGATTTTCATCTTTTTTCGTATCTTGCAGTTTGATCGGAAAATGGATTTTTTTCATGATTTTTTTGGTGGGTGTCTTCCCGGCCCAACGAGAAGTTGGAAAAGGGTTGGGGTTTGACCAACGTGATTTCTGTGACCTTGAATTGACCTTGACCCTGACCGGATGGGACCAAACGGACAACGGATTCGAATTCAGCGACCCCGAAAACCTATAGGTGCCCTGACTTATTTGGTAAGCGATGAATTTTGTAGGTTTGACCTTGAATTGACCTTAACCTAACCTATTGAGACCAAACGGACAACGAATTTTAACTTCAGCGACCCCGAAAATCTATAGTTACCCTAACTTATTTGGTTAGCGATGAATTTGGTAGGTTTGACCTTAAATTGACCTTGAACCTGACCTGATGGGACCAAACGGACAACGGATTCAAATTCAGCGACACCGAAAACCTATAGGTACCCTGACTTAATTGGTTAGCAATGAATTTTGCAAGTTTGACCTTGAACTGACCTTGACAACGGATTCAAATTCAGTAACCCCGAAAACCTATACGTAACCTGACTTATTTATTTAATGATGAATTTTGTAGGTTTGACCTTGAATTGACCTTGATCCTGACCTGATGGGACCAAACGGACAACGGGTTTAAATTCAGTGACCCCGAAAACCTATAGGCACCCTGACTCAATTGGTTAGCAATGAATTTTGTAAGTTTGGTCTTGAACTGACCTTGACAACGGATTCGAATTCAGCAACCCCGAAAACGTATATGTACCCTGACTTACTTGGTTAACGATGAATTATGTAGGTTTTACCTTGAACTGACCTTGACCCTGACCTGATGGGACCAAACGGACAGCGGATTCGAATGCAGACTCTGAAAATATAAGACCCACCTAGTCTGGTCCGTGTTGCAAGGGTTTAGATTTTGTGGTCCTGTGTTATTAGAATGCAATAAATATTTGCTTAACGGTGTCACGTCCTGTGACGTATTATAACTATATTATTTATACTTATATTATTAATAATTACTATATTTATACTTATAATTTATATTATTAATTATGCTAGAAAAGGATGATGTACTAATAAAAACGCACAAACTCGTGAATATTCATTTTTTACCATCATGATAAAATCAGTAGTCTGAACTCCGCAGTACTAACCATGCAGTTTGGTAATCTTGACTTTTCTATACACTACTAAAATACAATGACTTCTTGCCTACAAATCCCCGAACGCAGCTCATAAATTTCAGCCATGAAACATTAAAGAGGGTGGCACAATGACCAATTCCTTGGACTCTAAGAACGGCACCCCGTGTACTACGCCTTCAGATATAGATACCTGGATATAATGACTTGATACAATTACTTCTGGCCTACAAATCTCCGAACGAAGCTCATGAAAATGAGCCACGAAACCTTAAAGAGGGTAGCAAAATTACCAGTTCCTTTGACTCAAGAAACGGCACCCCCGTATACTACGTCTTCAGATATAGACACCTGGATATGATCTTTTTTGGTCGAACAACTTTTGTCTTTTTCTTTTCTTCCGCTCTTGTGTCGTTTTTCCAAAAATGTATTCCAAAAATTTAATTTTTTTATTTTTATTCTTATTTTTTACGATTGAAAAAAACTACTCGCCCCTTCTAAAAATTATAAATAACAAATTTGTACATCCTCCTTGAGTGAACAAGTTCGCCTATTATTTTTTTTCTATCATTGTGTCGTTTTCCAAAACATTAAATTTTTTATTTTTAATCTTATTTTTTGCGATAAAAACAAAAACTAAGCATCCTATCGAAAAATTGTTGATACAAAATTTGTAGCTGTTTTTTGGATGAGCTACTTCTGTCTATTCATTTTTTCTCATAGCTTGTGTCGTTTGTCCAAAAATTTAATTTTTTTATTTTTAATGATGTTTTTTGCAAATAAAATGAAAACTACACGTCCTATCAAAATGTGATCAATAACAAATTTGCAGATCTTTTTTAGATACATAATTTTTGTCTCTTCATGTTTTCTTGTATAGTTTGACCACAAAATGGAATTTTAAATTTTTAATTCCTTTTTGCGCGATCAAAATTTGAATTTTCGATTTTTCAAAAAAATTCAAAAAGTTGCTATTATAATCTTGTAGGGCTCTTAAAAAGAAACGTTTTTCTCCTCTTGATATTTTTTTCATATCGTGTCATTTGGATAAATTGTTTGTCTTTTTGAGTACTAATAATAACCGCACATAGAATCTTCAAATCTTGAAAAAAAGTGGTCTCAAAAATTTTCAAAATGTGCTCAGTTTTTGAATTTCTATCCAAAATGGCTGGTTAACGAACTCGTTCTTTTTTTTTAGGCCTTCGAAAAGTGTGCCAAAGCACAATCCAATTTGATCAATCTTTCGAAAGTTATCGTGCCTACACCATACTACAGACTACAGACTACAGACTACGGACTGCAGACAGACAGACAGACGGACAGACAGACAGACACCTTCGTCAAAACCATTTTTTCTGACTCAGGGGGCCTCAAAACGTCGACATTTGATTGAATCCGCGAAAGTCATTTTTCACATAAAACCAATACCTTCTCATTGAGATGAGAATGTAAAATCCAAAGAAACGCATTTCCTTGAATCTAGTAATTTTTTTTCAGTGTACCAGAATCTCAGTAAACGTACATAGAAAAATTTCCAGAATTACTGGCTCTAAGATCGAAATCCGGACCTCTAACGTAAAGTTCGGGCGCCTAACCGCCTGAACCACCTAGGAACATTATTTTGTTTTTTGATTCCTATTGAGGTAAATATGTTAAATTGTAAAACGATATTTGCAAATTCTTGCGAAGATGTTGTATTGAGGTATATGTAAAAGTGTATGAAATCACAATATAACCATCTGAGGGGGGGAGTGTGCCGGGGGGTGGGTCTGATTAAGTTTTATCTCTACTCTCCAAGACCTTTTCATAGATACCCCTATTGTTGGAATTTTCTAACAGTGTGAAAATCCTGAAGAGTTTACGAAGGAAGATGAGGGGGTCAACTTGAATGTGATATAATATTGTATTGTTATTGGAAATACGTAAATATGCGAAGCTTTAAGTCGATTGAATATGTCAAAGTGTGTCAAAATTGGAATACATATATCCGTATAATATTAATAAATTTTATTTAAGATTGAGGAAGTTATAGTCATTTATAATATTTGAGAAATCTGTTTTTTATATGATGTTAATTTTTTTAAACTTGTATTATAAAACCTGATATATAGATTTTACGGCGTAACATCTATAGACTGCTGTTCCAAAACTTATAGCCCAAGATCATAAACGATATAATCCATTTTTCTCAGTGCAGTATAATTTTTTTATTAACATTTAAAAGATTATTCAGGAATAGAAAAGACTCCTTGATTCTAGAAGAACTAATTGACTCTCTTGTATTTTTGTATTTTTACTTCGTCTATGAGAAATTAAAAAAGCAAATGCATTTGCTAATTAATCAAAAATGAGGAAGTAACGTGTTCATCAAATGAGTCAATATACAATTATACATACAAACAAAGTAGAAACACCCGAGATCAAATTTACAGCTAGTTTTATGAACGTTTTTCTTCTCTCCCGAAAAACTGCTTTCTTGTTTACTTTTCGCTGCTACAGAAAAACCACAATTGAAAATATCTTGAAATGTTCACTTATATAATTTTGTAGTGAAAAGATAAAAGCGATTATCTGAAAGCATCGCGTCAAGATAAAAAGGCTTCTACGTTAAATTGTTGAATTGAAAGAGATAACAGATATTTTTCGTAAGAGAAATTGATTCAATTATTCCAAAGGTCAATTACTTTAGTTCAGATCTTAAAGTTTATACCTCACAAAAAAAAACTCCGATCCAAAGAAATTAATGTCTACAGGCATATTTCTTTGCGCAAAAGAATTTTCAAATTTTTATTATCAATTAGGAGGTATGAGTTTTGTGCGAAAATTGACTTTCGCGGATTTCATAAAATCTCGATGTTTTCAAACTCACCGATTGAAAAAAATTGGATTAAACATCGGTCTTTAACTGTCGTTATCGTTTTCTGTAAGCACGATAGCTATCAAAAGAATTATCCGATTGGATTGCGCTTTAGCACACTGCTTTCAAGTTTAAAAAAGAATGAGCTCGTTAACCAGACACTTTTATCAGACGTTTCTGCTTTTATCCATCAACAATGCTTTTTAAAAAAAAAAAAATTCTGTTTTTCGTTCAAATTTTGCAAGATAAGAAAAAACGTTAACAAGAAAAATAGTTCATCTAAAAAAAATCTACAAATGTTCTTCACATAATTTTTTAATAAAACTTACAGTTTTTGTTTTAATGGTGAAAAATATTCTTAAGTATAAAACAGTCCATCTAAAATCAGAAACGAATTTAACAATCTTTTTAAAAGTAAGACTTTGGATAATTTTGTGATACTTGCAAGTAAACTTCTTTGTACGCATTAAACTGTACATAAAGCTTATTAGGGCGAAGTGCGAGGTACAAATTCGCATTTCCAATTCCGTGCCTTATTGATTCAAAGAAAATATTTCTTTGAGAAATATGGTAAATATTTCTTTCCTTTGATAATTCAGTTCGTTGAATCAAGAAAGATGTACATATATAGTATTTAAATCAATTAATACACATTTGAATCATCATTTCATTTCTTTGTGTTGACCACGCAGTTCAATTGAATTTATTTTCCAAAAACTCTTTAGAATATTATAACAAAAACTTTGTTAAACAATTAACAAGAACTTTCATTTTTACGACCTCGGGATCGGGACAAGGCTGACAATATAAATGTAAGTTGAATTTCGAAAATTAGAATTCTCGGAATAAGGATTGTAAGAGTCAGTGTCGAATTAGATTTTGATGCGTAAGATTCACTCAGTTGTGTACCCGGTCTAGAGGAATGTTAATACTTTTTTGAGCCTATTAAATTTGATGTGGTTAAAATCTAAAATCAGTTCATAATTGAGAAATGTTTACTATTCCTAATAAGGTTTATGATTGTTGGGAGTTGGTCCCTGATGCTCTTGTTCCGTCCGGTAGTGGTGTTAATGTTGTGACCCGATCTGATGGCTGAGCGGTATCCAGCTTTCTTCTTTGAGTTCTGTTTCGACTTTAATGCCGTGCACTTCTGTAGGGTAGGGTGGGGCGAGATGAACATAGTTGTCTTTTTATCGTCAGTATTTAAAATATGCTAATTCATTGCTTGAAAGTAAGTGCTTATATATATTCTACAAACATTTTTAATTATAATTTTGCCAAGATAAACGTAAATAAAAAAGTATATGCGGAATTAGAAACGAAAATAAAAAAGTAGTGCGCTTGGCTCATACCGCCCCATGCCTGGGGCGGGATGAGCCAGGCACTGGGGCGGGATGAACCACTTAATTAAATGACTTATTATATATTATTTATAAGTAAGAGTATTGTTAAGTTAGAGTATTATAAAACAAAAACATATCTTACACATATTTTTCAAAAATTTTACAGAACATTTGAAACATTTAACGTTAAAATGATGCAATCCTTAATCCCAACCTCTACCGTTACTAACTCTACAAACAGTGAACAGAAAAAGGATTTATATCTACATGTCTTTAATAATTGTTTCACAGAAATAAATATAACCATTTTTTGACTGTTTCGAGTACATTGTCTCAGTCAAAGTTAAATTTTACCGTAAGAAAACTCCCAAATACTAGACTGGTCCACTACATGACACTGAATTTCATATATACTGGGGTTTTAAACCGTTTTTTAAATATGTTTGCCGTATTTTTCAACCATAACAATGTTTTTCTCATTTTATAGCATTTCGCGAGTTTTCAAACAAAGTTACTTAAGAAATATACCAGAAAAATAGTGCTCTCTTCTGGTTGCCAGCAACTCAGATTATATTATAATACAGACCCATAATTAGTGCAGCTGTCAAACTTTTTCTGAGCATTTTTCTCGACAAGATTAGTTGTTTATACGTTTGCACCATAATAAAGACACTGCACAATTTGATGCAATAAAACATTGCATCTTAACCTACTGACTGCTACACTAAGAGGTTAGGTTAATGCACAGGAAGAGGTGGCTCATACCGCCCCAGAACAGTTGCTCATCCCGCCCCATATGACACTTGCCAGTAAAATCAAAATTTCACCTATTTCTGTTTTACAATTATATAAAAATTTGTTGAAA
>CAKNWT010080197.1:0-12639 GCA_932066315.1 Andricus coriarius | reverse complement strand
TTGTGACCTCCATATCTTGTGCAATTTTCAAGATATTCAGAAAATTTTTATAACGGTGCAAAATTTGTTATTGGTGGCGCATATCAGTGCATTTGCGGCGCAATTCATCGGGCTATAAAAAACCCGAAAATTAAGAGTGGGGGGGTGGTTGGTGTAACTAACCTTTTCCCACACATCTTCTTACTGCCCGAGTCATTCTTACATACTCTGCCGCTTTTTTTGTCGCCCCTATCACCTTGTCCAAACTTTCTTCCTACACTTCTTCCTGCCTGACTGTCCTCTGTTCCCAAATAATTTCTAATGCTGCCCTATAATCCTGACCTTTCTCCTCATCCCACAGCAACGGAACTTCCTTTACCTCCCTTTTTTCCCCTTTTCTTCTGTCTCTCCCTCTCTTTGCTCTCCGTTTCCCCCCTTGTCGCGTCCTGACTGCCATTTTGAATGAGACTGGTAAATGGTCCGACCCCCATCTCGTTAAGACCTCAATATCCTTTACTACCGAATCACGGATACCATCCGCTTCTATTACATAGTCGATAACCGAACCTACATCCTTTCCTACACGCGTCCATTCCCCTAAATTGTCCTTACTTATCCTACCGTTAAGCACTCTTAACCCCAATTCTTCACAAATATTCAATAATTTAACTCCTTCCGCGTTAACACTTTCATCTTCTGATTTTCGCTTCCTATAAAAGTTTCTAGTCGGTGCTTCAGAATCTATCTCGCTCCCCCCTTGTTCCTCTCATGTTCTAGCATTCCAGTCATCCACAATTATAACTCTCTCGTTTCTCTCTTGCATTCCACCCAATATCTTTTTAGTACTATCTACCGCTTTATTAACCCGAACATTATTATAAATTAAGACAATATTTACCTTATTCCCACCTTCTCTCAATCCTTCCGCACTAATCACCATTCCGTACTCCCATTCCTCCATTCTTACACTTCCGCACACATTCTTTCGTACTCCAATAAGCAACCCCCCTTGGCTCTCCCCTTATTGCTATTTCTTACTGCCGCTTTATGACTCCATACCAAATCCTTGTCCAGCGACTCAATAAATACGCTCTCTTTTTCTTTTTCAATCCATGTTTCCTGCACTATCACAATATCGTAGCACTTAAAAAAATCCCACACTGCAATTCGCGCTTAGATAACACTGCCACAATAAGTGCCGCGATCAACCTCTCGAGCATTCTTACACTCGCGCTCATGAACTCACATAAACTTCGATAAACCGTCAAACTATCTCCCGTTATCGGCACGCGTTCTAGCTGATCACTTTCCGAACCGGCAGTCCCGTATTTTTTAATGAATAATTTTGTTTCTAAAAGAGCTACTTTTTTACATCGAATCTAGAGGATCAAAGCAATTCCTGTGTGTGTTAGAATCCTAGGTTCCATAAACTGAAGGCTTCACTGCAAAAACCTTTAAAAAAGTAAAGATTCAGAAGTAAAGCCTCCACTCCTCCGTTTCAAACAAAATTCTCAAGGTAACTGAAATACTATTTTATTTAAATTTTCGCAATAAGTTAAATTCTTTATTTAAATTTATGCTTGAAGTAATATAATTTTTAAAACGTTATTGAAAACTTAGACAAATCATGGAATTAAAAAAAAAGGATTTTTGAACCATCTCTTGTAACGTTTCAAAATTAAAAATATAAATGTCATGGTATTTTTATTATTAAATTCATTAAAAAACTTTCAAGATTAAAAGAAACTGAATATTTTATATCTTTTAAAATTCCCGTCATTTTCTAAGAATTCCAGGACTTTTCCAGTGTTTTCAGAAGCTTTTCATCTGACTATGCTTTCATGTAGAAAGTGTTCGATTTTTAAGCCTTTAAAATCAATGGTGTAAATAATTGTACAGTTATTCTATTTTAAAAGCATCAATTTAGTCAAATTGAAAGCTACGAATTTAAAGGAGCAACATTTCTAGTACTTTTTTTGAATTATTCATACTGTTTTACAGACTTCGAATTTAAGAATATTAAAAAATACATCAAGGCACAATGGTCCATATTCGAAAGAAAACTCAAATAATGATACAGGCGAAGGTGAACTACATTTTTTATATTGCATAGGTATATTTTAATGTATAACATTGTTTAAAAACCATTTATTACAGAGTATATAGAAGATTGAAACAACACTTCTACAGATCGAAATTCTATTTTCCACAAAGTGCAGGAATCATTGCAAATGCCTTACAAAAGAATAAAGCTCCGAATGTGAAGACTCCACATTCAAGTCTCAAAGAATATGGTCAAGGTAATTAAAATACTATTCCACATAAGTATTCACCTGAAAATAAATTCTTTCTTCAAATTCATAGTGCAAACTTTTTTTTGTATGTTACTTTTCTATAGTAATACTAAACAAGAATAGACGAAACGGTGTAAAATAAAACAAAAAACTTTTTATATTGGTTTTTCATTTTAGTTACTGTTATTTTTTCCTTTTTATTTTGAATAGAATAAAGCAGTTCTAAAGGAATTTACACCATTACTTGTGGAAATACGGGAGATAGCTGAATGCCAGAAGATTATAAAAACAATGTTGGAAAATGATAGGAGGTCAAAGTACGTATCAAACAAGAGTTTCCAAGAAGAATTCAGTGTACGAATGTTTCATTATTATGAATGGCATGTGTTTAGATGATTGTTATTATATTGAAAATTATTTTAATTCTTTGTTGAAACCAATATTTATTTAACATATTTTCAGATGTTGCTTGCTCTCAGTTTACTGTAACAGAAGAAGAAGTATTGTCTCATAATTAGCACGGTTCTTGCCAATGCCAAAGATTGGGGCGTATATACAAAGGAAAGGCGCCAAATTAACCAGAATTTAAGAACTTTTACAAGTTTAATTTATAACTTTAAGTAAAGAAATACATTAATATATATTTTTGGATTTATTTCTATATAAAATACTATGAAAAAATCTATAATTAAAAAATGACTGCTTGATGAAAAAAGGTTCGGGCCCAGACCTGGTATCCCGCTCAGGGCCAGATTTGGTCAGAACAAAGCGGAAATGAGCATACTTCGGTAATCTATGAATAAGAATATTGTTTATCATTACTTTATCATTAAATATTACTACAAAATTAAAAGTAAAAGTTTTCGTAAGTTCTAGTCGACAAAATTAGTGCAATATTATGAATATTTCCCTACTTCAAAAGTACCCCAAATTCACTCTCTTAAAGATATCCATTTTCATTTTTCTCCAAATATCTTTTTTCCTCCCTAAAAGTACAATATATCAGCTTCAAAACTTTGTTGGACACCATCAACTTTGGTGAAATATATGGAAAATGATACCTTTTTATAGAAAAAGTGCCTTTTTCAAAATGGTACCTTTAAAAAATTCGACTTATAAAAAAAGCTTTAATTATTATTAAAGTTTTATTATCACCATCAAATTTATGATAAACCTCACATTGAAAAAACTACTTTTAATTTAAATTTGCTTGCATTTTAGGAGAATTATTAACGAAAAAAAACGCAACCGTAAAGCCCACAGTAGTATAAATTCGCACCAAGTATAACTTTCTAACCCCACGTCAGGGCTACTTCTAGACGAATAACGCTGGGAATATGTCCGTGATTTGAAAAATTCGCAAATATTGATACAAAATCACCGCGGTTGACGGTAGTATATTACATTCCTCATTCGTCACCAAAAGATAGTTCATATTAATTATTAGGTTTAGCCTTAATTCAATAACTGCCCAAAATGATTGTTCCACATCTTTTCACACATTCATCTATTCTTCCGTGATCTAAAAAAAAAACGTCAACTGAAAAAAAATCGAAAAATGAAATTTATGTATAGTTCGAATCGTGAAGAAAAGATACACCTGATCATTAAAATAATTTTTTCAAATTGTTAAAAAAATTTTAAATAATTACTGCTAATTTTTTGGAAAACCCCGTTAAACGCAAAGTATAGCGTATTGTGATTTGGGAGAGAGCCGTAACTGACCGTTAACTGCAGCCGTAAATGATAGACGGCCAAATATGGAACAGAAAAATTTGAGAAAACGCCGTAACAAGCAGTTACGGACTTTACTAAATTCTTTTTACAGACTTTACTAAATTCTGTATTTTTTAGAATTAATAACGGCCATGGCCCCAGACAAACGCGAGAACATCTTTTTAAATGGTAGGACCAACTCAGAAGGGACATGCTTACCTGTTGGCAAAGAAGCTCACCGCACCGGGGCAAAAAGAATTCATGCAGAGGGTACATGGACGTTGGATCAACATGCACCCGGAATATGCTCATAAAACGCCACAGCATTTAAGAGATTAGGTGTCCTTTTTGCGCAAAACGGATATGAAGCTCTTTATCGGCAAGAAGAAGAGCAACATCCTCCAGCGAACATACCACCCCTTTCAGTGAAACCACCTTTGCACATAGCCGACAATGCCAACATGAGTACTAGGAGATCAAAAATTCACCAAAAAGTCTTTCTCAATATGAACAAATTGGCTGAAGCTAATACTGCCCTCCACGATATGCTCCTCGAAGATGTTACTCTCTAGAATCTGAACCATGCAGCTCACGAGAAGGCGGTCTCCCTGCTTAGCGGCAATAGAAGTGATGATACTTCAGTACGCCTGAATGAGACTCGCGAGTGTATTGCACAGCTTCAGTTTAAAATTAAAACGGCGAGAAGGCATGCATAGAATTTTCAGTGCGTGATTAGCTACATAACATCAAATAAAATATTCGCTCCAAAAGTTAGGGTACTTGCTCGAAACTTAAGGAAAGCACACGGCACGCTGAAGAAGAGTAAACTGTTGTCCATCAAGCAGCACTGGACGTAAAAAATAATATCTCTTTCAATAGCCAAAGAGTGTTTTGAACGGCGAGTAAGGTGGATATCTGCGGTGCAGATATATCACTCTTTCCACGAATTACTGCTGAACAAGTGAAGAAAGTTATCGTTAGAACTAAGAACTTCTTAGCGCCAGGGCTAGATAAAATCCATAACTTTTGGTGGAATTAGTTGGACTTCCGTTTCCGGTATGAAAGTGTTAGGTGGCGGTGATTGTGTAGTGCAGCTTTTGATGAATTCGAAGTGGAATTTAAGGTGTTTTGATGGCAGAAGTATGTTTGAGGGTTTTGGTTGTATGAGATTGTCTGCAAAATATAATAGAAGTGCAGAGCTTGGTGATAATTTGTGTTTTTGAGACTGTTTTGGATAGGCTGGGAGGTTAGGTTGCTTGGCGTGAGCAGCAGGGTGGGGAGACAAGTGCAGTCTAGTGGCGGCGACAGGGAGGGAAAGGTAGAGAGAAGCACGGAAGAAGGTACGGTAGCAGGGTGGGGTAGCTCAGCGCAGACAGATTTAACGAAAGTTACGTATGGGGTTATGGACAGAGGTAACTTCGAATCGACTTGATGGTTAACGGGGACAGCGATAGCAAAGAAGAAACAGATTCGGACGAAGAAGTATGCGGAGAGTTTTAGTTCAATAGAGCCATTCGTAATTAGGTAGAGGGATAGGGCGGAGAGAGGAAGTAGTGAAGATAAAGTAGAACCAGGATCCACCCTAAAAAATCCGAAAATGTACAGAACACCACCGGGAAAAGAACAACATGGGGGGGGGGGGGAGAGACAAGGGACAGACGAAGAAAAAGTTGAACATAAAGGTCAAAAAGAAAATGTACAGTTAGATGACATGCGTAAAATGATAATGGACGTAATCGGAATATATTAAGAAAGGCAGGAGAAAAGGGTAGAGGAAATAAGGAAAGAAATTAGGCAGGAAATTGCAAAGCTGAGGAAGGAAATGAGGAAATGGGATGAGGTTAGGGAAAATCTAGAGAAAATGACGCAGACGCTGGATAAAAGACTAGAAAAGAAGGAAGAGCCGAATAAAAAAGTAGAGGAGCTGGAAGGTAGACTATAAAAAATAGAAAGCTCAAACCGTGAATTAAGATTAGGGGAGAGTGGGAGTAAGCAGAAGGAAAGGCTGAGAAAAATTGAACATAGAATAGAAAAGGAAGAGAGAGAAGATAGAAAAAGAAACATAGTGATGCAGGGGCTAAGATTAGAGGGAAAGGAGCTGATGGAAGGAGTAGAAGATGTACTGAAAAGGATTGATTCTAAGGTAGAGATAGAGGAAGTGCGAAGTGTAGGAAGGGAAGAGAGAAGAGGAGACAGTAAGAGGAAAGAAAAAAGGGAAGAATAACAGGGGTTAAGTATGGGAAAATACAGATGGAAGGTGTATGGCGGAATTGTGACGAGGACAGGGAAGAGTTAGTACAAAATGAGATATCGGGAAACTAGGAGAGAAAGGTTCTGGAGATAAAGAAATAAATAATAGTAGGAAATAAAAAGAGACGAGAAACGAAAGTAGGGAAGATTGGAGGATATGCTACTGGAATATAGCAGGCTTAGAAAGAAAGGATAGGGAGTTTCTGAAAAATTTGACAGAATGGGATGTAGCAGTAATGATGGAGACGTGGCTCGATGAAAAGGGATGGGAAAGAGTAAGAGGACGATTACCAAGAGGTTACAAATGGAAAGTTCAAAATGCAAAGAAGAAGAATAAAGAAGGCGGAGCCATGGGAGGAATGATAGTGGGAGTAAGGAAAGAATGTATAACAAAGAAGGATAAAAATGAAATAAAAGAATACAAAGAAGGATTATTAGTAGAAAAGATAAATATGGGAGGAGATAGGTGGAAGATAGTGGGGGTCCATGTGAACGGAGATATGCAGGAGAAATCAGAGGAGATTAGAGAACTGATGGAAGAAAATAAGCAAGAGATTAGGCTTATAATAGGAGGAGATTTTAATGCGTGAACAGGAGAATAGGAAAAAGACGGTTAAGAAAATTGGAAAAGGATAATGTGGTTATTTGATACGTCAGTATGGCCAGTGTTAGGTTATGGAGCAGAGATATGGGGATGGAAAGAAAGAAAAGAGATTGAGAGTTTACAAGAAAGGTATATAAGGTGGACGCTAGGGGTAGACTGGAGGACGCCAGGATATATGGTGAGAGAAGAAGCGCAAAGGGAAACATTAGGTACTAGAGCTGGAAAGAGGGCATGGAATTTTGAGAAGAAGCTGTGGGAGGGAAAGGGAGGGGAGTTAGCGAGAAAGTTTTTGATGGAGATAGAAGGAAGGAGAGGGTGGGCGATGGAATTAACGGGATGGGAAGAAGAAAGGAGGGACTTCTTTAAGGCTCGAGATATAGAAGACAGGACTGGAGTAAGCTATGAAGAAGTGGAAAAAAGGGAGGGGGAAAGACAATTAATAGAAAGATGGGGGATGATTGAGGAATCAAAATATAATAAATGGTATTAGATGATAAAAAAGGAAGAAGTACCAAAGTATTTAGAAAAGGGATGGGGAGAGAAAAGATGGACCAGAATAGAAAGGTTTAGATTGAGAAACGAGGTGAGGGCAGGTATATATTGGGAAAAGAAATAGAACAGGAAGTGCGGAATCTGTGAACGGGCAGAGGAAACATGGGAGCATATATGAGAAGGGTGTAGGAGAGGAATGAAAGATAAAGGAAGTTGGCAAGAGAATGTGGTAAAGATTCTAGGGCAGGATGGTTTGGGGGAAGAGTGGGTGAAGGAGTTAGAGGGTGCTACGGGAGCGAATAAGAAGGAATGAGGGAATGGATGCAAAAAAATGGTAAAATCGAGGTACAAGAGAAGTGAAAGAAAAAGGAAACGGAATTCGCTTAAATTCGAAGCGTGAAAATTTGTAAGTTATGGTTATGTAATAGATTAAGTAGATTTGGATGCGTTTGCGTTATCGTTCTCTCTCTCTCTCTCGCTTGCACACTCGCTTTCGATCACTCGTTCGCTAACACGTCCCAAATTGCACTTTCGTCAAAAAATAGAAATAAGGATCTAGATATAAGACTTTCTGTGAATAGATGTAAATAACTGTAAAGAGTAAGGAAAAGATTTTATAAAATTTGTAGATGGATGGATTGGAAGAAATGGAAGGCATGTAGACCCTCAGGGGACACATTATGAATAAAGAAGTGGTGGAATTAGTTCACTTCTACGCAACAAAATCTAGCTCGTACATTTACTACTTTTTTAAACGGAGAAAAAACGTTCCCCCTGTTGTTTGGTGGCCGTCTGTATGGTTCTGGTCGTTCATCTGAAGATTTTTCAAACCCGAAGAACTACAGGCCCATAGCTTCTTTGAACACCAGCTACAAGCTATTCAGTGGCATCCTCAAAGAGAAGATCTTGACATCTATAGCGCCTGTATGGAGTGCAATAGATGAACAACGTGGATGCAAGCGAGGGCCGGCAGGTTGCAGGAAGAACCTGTTAATAGACAGATGTATTACTCAGAATTCGATAAGGGGTGGACGCAATCTGTCCATTGATTTGTCATAACATCTGACAAAAGATAAGTGACTACCAGCTATGTCACATATAAGAGGGTGGTTTTCCAAGGAGACTCTCAAAGTCCGATACTTTTCTGCACCTCCCTCTTGCCGCTATCTATTGTGCTTCGAGGCAAAAGCGCTAGATACCTATGTGGCCCGCCAAGCAGAAGAGAATATAAGGTTAACCACCTTTTTCACATGGACAACCTTAAATTCTTCGCCTCTTCAAAAGAGGACCTGGAAGGTAAATAGGTACACTGAAGCGATAGGCATCAGCTTTGGACTGGACAAGTGTGCCTGCGTCCATCTACACAATGGAAGACTAGAAACTACATTATCGTGGCAATAGAGAAACATATGAATATCTTGAATTACCGAGAGCGGAAACCCAAGTGGTGCGTATGTTAAAAACGGCCCTTGGAAAAAGGTTTCGCCAAATTCACATAAAAATTTGGGCTTCCGAATCATCTGAGGAGAATAAGATCTAGGCGACCAATATGCTGGCCGTTCCTATACTGCTCTACAGGTTTAGTGCAGTAAAATAGAACGTCGATGAGTTGAAGTGACTTGACTGAAGCACATGCAAGATGATGATAATCCATCGAAGTCATCATCCTAGATCTTCCGCACCTCGAACATGCATCCCTCGAGATTAAGGGGGTAAAGGTTGGCTGAGCTTCGAGTATCTTCTTCAAGGAACGGTTCAGGCTACAGGCTGCTCAGTTCTAAAGAGCACAGATTCTCTAATACAACTCGTACATCAACATAAAGTCGTCAATACTGCGGCGTTTCTATGCCGTGCTGCAGATAGGGCAGCAGAGGAGCTTGGTCTCCCATTTGATTCCAGCGACACTACACATGGCCTATCATCACTAACGCGTTTGGTGCTCAAGAGTCGTGTACAGGAAGCAGAACATTCGCTTTTTATAAAAGAAGATGCAATCAAGCTCTTTCATAGTAGCTTCTGCGGCATTATACGTAGAGAAGAGCTATCGATGGGTCTGTCCAGCATGTTTCTCAAATCTTCTGCATTGAGATCGGAGACTGAGGGACTTCTTTTTGCCTGTCAAGAGGGCGTTATAGGCACCTTGGTTCACAGCGAGCGCATAATAAATGTACCTGAAGGCGATACCAACTGCCGATCATGTAAGCAAGCGCCAGAAACACCTGTACATGTTCCCAGTGGATGCTCAAAATATGCATTCTACGGGTACATAGAGAGACTAATGCCCGTCTTGAAATACGCCCAGGGGGAAGTCAAGTCCCTTGTGGAGAATGGTCAGTGTGAGATCTACTGGAATTTGTCATTCTTCACCACAAAGGATGAAGAAAAACAGGCGAAATATCAAGACATCAATAAAATCCTGGCTTGCCAGCGTCAGGTTCAACCCATCGCGAGCCGGATGCAAAAGGCTGTTCTTCTAGGATCACTTTATCTGGTCCGTTAACACACTTGCTCATAATATTTAACAAAGATTGATAGCTCTAAAAAAAGTATCTAAAGGTGAAACCTTTATCTCCAACTGTGAAACTATCACACATATGCTGACGAGTTTATTCTTTACCTTTCCGGGCCTGATGTCACTCTTAAGAGCTTACTTCAAAAGGAAAAGGAGAATATTGATTTGGTGGTGCAGTGTGCATTGGCAAGGAGTCTCTTAATCCTGCTAAAACTAAGGATATAATCACAGGAACTTCTTCCTCTCCATAAATTGAAACAATTGCAACCCCACTTCCTCTCTTGATCGATGGGCGTATTATACCCTTTATGGAATCTGTGAAAGATTTAGGCTATATTCTTAATCGCTTTCTTACTTGGAATGAACAAGTTGCGGATATTTCAAGGAAAATCTTTGGAGTCCTCCAACAGCTTAACAGGAATAAAGAATCACTTCCTACTTCAACGCATGTCCTCCTACTTAAAAGCCTCGTCCTTTCTTTCTTTGACTACGTTTGTATGGTATATGACGATATTACTGATGAGCTGAATGCCATGCTTGAACGTAGGCGAGAGTGGCTCAGGTTCGATCACGGGGCAAGTCCGATCACTAGCCATTTCTTAAAATGTCGTTTATATTTTTAAATAGAATTCTCGCCAGAAGTTAGTTCCTATAGTGACCTTACTTCACACCAAAAAACGTAGCGCGTGTGTGGTGTCGCTAGTTGTAATCTGTAAGGTGATCGTAATTATTGGAATGTTTGAAAAAATTCTCCTTCGAGAAATTTTACGAAGTAGTTTGCCATATCACACCAGTATTTTCAATCAAATAAATTTTTGATGTTCCGTAAGTATATACATGTCCTAATATTCTTACATTACTCTTTTTGCAGAAAATTGTTATTTCAATTTCTAAGCGCATTTCCAATTTATTAATCACTTGTGGGGCAGGTTCGATCAGTCTTTGTGAGGCAACTTCGATCAACTTGTATGTTGTAGATGTTTTATTTGTTTGATTGTTTATTACTAATTTTTCGTACTGATATGTCATGTTATCGATTTTACATTTGACAAAAATAAAATATAAGCACAATTTATTATTGTTTGATTTTTACAATTGATAGTTATTACTGATTTACATTTCATTTTGTAGTTATATGTTCAGCAATCTTCTGTAATTTTCAATCTGAAATATTTGTAAAAACTTCTTAAACAAACTAAGCACTTTTCGAAAATTATAGTAGATGAATGTTTATAGTCTCATCAACTGCCAGGATCATTAGCGCCTGTACTGTAGGTTTAATTATAAACTGTAGGGTATCTGAGTTTTTGAAAATTATTTCATTTCATGTACAGACTTTACGTATGGTGCGGGCTTTGTTATTAGTGGTGCTCGCCTTTGGAAAAAACTTCCTGCATGCATTAGAAATGCACATTCACAATTTCACTTCATAAAACTCCTTTTTGGTAACTTATTTAACACAAAAAATCCTACCCTACAAATCACACATTGGTAACACTTAAACCCTTAATTAAAAATATACATGAGTGTGTGTATGAATGCGCATTTACTTTTAAGTATGTATATTTGCGTATTTATATGTATAGTATCGTTCTGTTGATCGCCCAAATCTAATTATTTTTATTAGTTTATTCCTTTACTCTGTTAAATACCTATTTTTGATTTTAATCCTCCAGTCGATCGCCGTTACGTTTTAATTGTAATATGTATCACCAGTTCCTTATAGGGATATTTAGCCCTAGGAACTTTTCATAAATAAATACACATACAAATTTATCAATTTGGAAACAAAATTTTCCGTTTCATTTTGTTTGCATGGTTTTATTTTTCAATAGCAATCGTCTGTATAACGTAGGTAGTAGTAGTGCTTTATTTGTTTAAGAATCATTCGATTCATACAAATGAGTTACAGTTCAATTCTAAAACTGTTATTCTAATAAATAAAAACAAAAACTAAAATTAAAGGTTGATGGTAAAAATTACCCGAGAGGAGACAAACCGTGCTCACAACAAATTTCTCATTCATGAAACTTACTAACAAACATAATAATTTTTTTAATAGAATTTTTTTCTGGGTCATCAAGAATATTCAGCCAGGCATTCTTTATCTCACACACATCCGTACTTTCGCTTATACATGAAAACCTTACAGTTTAAAAAAATTGATATTCTACTAAAAGGTGATACACAGGTTCTTTATTAAAACTATTCTTATGGCAGTAGATACAATAACCATCAAAATTCAAACTGCAGGTTTTATTCTTGATTATAAGTGTAGGTATGAACCTATTTATTAACCTTGATTGTGCTATAATTCTGATAAAACCGAATGGTGTTCTTGATAGAGTTAAGTATTTCCCAGGACCTTCTCGCAAGGTTAATTTCGGATAAAGTATTAGAGCAGAGGACGAGTGGGCTCGCTGTAAATCTTCTAGATATAATATTTTATCATAAGCTCCGATCCATGCCGATTTATTCTTTTGAAGAGAGGCAAGAGAAAGAAATTCCCGATCGCCCTCTATCCCAATCTTTTTAAATATACTTCTAACCTAGCGGGCCCAGTTGTATTTTTCTAGGGTTGACAAATCATATTTTAATCTATCCAGTTCTCTTAATCTTAAATAACATTTCATCGGGTATCGATCTTCGGACATATTGAGAATTTTCTCTATCGAATTGAGAATTGACCGATAAGCTCTAACTGCTACTTGGGGTGCACCTATTTTTAATGTAACAGCATATCCAGTAGTATTTTGTGGACCATCGAGGATTCTCTTATAAAATGTGGTTTG
>CAKNWT010080195.1:0-10532 GCA_932066315.1 Andricus coriarius | reverse complement strand
ATAAATATTTTGGACCCAAGCCGCATTCCTTCGAGCCTTGTAATTAGCGTGCTAAAATTTCAAAACGATATCTCATTGCGTGTGGACGTAAGTTTACAATGGAAAGTATCGAAAAAAAATTTTTTTTTCAAAATTTCCACCGAAAAAGAGTAGAGCCGTGAACTTTAGTGTCTTCTCTTTCATTTCTCAAACTTTGAGCGCGATATCATATTTATTTTGGACGTAAGTTTACAATGAAAAATTCAGGTCTAGCTTGGTCACGTGACCCACTCGTTACATGGCCTTAAGGAAAAGAATAAGTATTTAATATTGAGCAATATTGGACTGTTAATTTAATATGAATAATTTCAAACCAAATATTCAAAACTAAATAATTTGAAATGTGAAGCCTCGAATAGTTATAATTTCAAAGAGCTTTTAAACTTCAAACATGAAAATTTTAACTGTTTTATTTAAAGAATGTTTAATTTGTAATTGGAACTCTTGAATTTTTATGTATAAATAACAAATGAACACTTATTATTTGTACACAAAATTCGATTAATTTGTAAAGATATTCAGAAGTTTTGAAAAGATTCCAAATTGATATAGAACTTGACATGATTTCAAACAATTTGAACGAAATGCGTTACCGGAAAAATCTGAACAAAATATTTACAAGCGATTAAAAAAATTTCTAAAATAATTCAAATTTTGAAAATATTGAAAAGAACATGTAGATTTTTCAAGATTTTGAAATGAAGCTTTAAATATTTTTAAACATTATTTAACTACGTACAATGAAAATAATATAACTTTTAATTTAAGAAGTGCTCCGTTTAAGGGGACATTCCAATGTGAACGCATAAAAACAAAGCATATTTTCAATCATTTTTTTCTCGGAAACTATTGTATATACATGAACGAATGTTTTTACTCTTAAATGTATGTTCAAGGAGAGTGCAAAAAAATTTTGTTTAATCGTAAAAAGTATTTATTTATTTAGTTATAAAATGAAATGCGTGTGTGCAAAAAATAATTTTTTTTTGCTGGCGCAGGTGATTTTGGCTCTCCTGGTAATCTGAAACAGAAAATCGAAAAAGTTTATTAATCTATGTCACCGCCGCTATGGTCTGAATCTCCATTTTTTTATTTCATCAAAAATTAACAAAATGGCGGCGTTGCTTGTGAAAAAACCTCTTTTTCTGAAAGCTAGTTTTTTCTTTGTTTCACAAAGAACGCCGCCATTTTGTTAACTTTTGATGAAATAAAAAAGTGGAGGTTCGGGCCATAGCGGCGATGACATAGATTAATAAATTTTTTCGATTTTCTGTTTACGATCAGCAGGAGAGCCAAAATCACCTGCGCCAGCAGAAAATTTTTTATTTTTTGCACACATGCATTTTATTTTATAACTAAATAAATAAATATTTTTTACGATTAAACAAAATTTTTTGCTTTTTCCTTGATCATACCTTTAAGAGAAAAAAACACTTGTTCATTTATATACAATAGTTCCCGAGAAAAAAATGGTTGAAAATATGCTTTGTTTTTATGCGTTTACATTGGAATGTCCCCTTGAACCAGTTTTAATTGTTCAATTTTTAACGTTTATAGCTAGAAATTGCTTAAAATAATATAATTTCGAAATTTTTTTAATCCGTTGATTGATTCTTCAATTTAAAGCATTGAGAATGATAACGTGAATGAATATATATTTTTGAAGCTAAATCTGAATCTTTGAACTCTACAATTTTTAAAAGTTAAAAATGCTCAATTTTGCAGTTCTATTGCATTTAATTTCAAATTGTTCAATTGGAAAATGTTAGTGTCTTCCATTTAATACGTGTACTTTTTACACTCTACATTAATGTGCATTTCAATTAAAAATGTTTGAAATAAAAACTTTTAAACATCAATTTTAAAAGTTCAAAATGCAAAAGTTTCACTTTGAGTGGTTTAATTTGCAGTTCATTTTTTATTACTTCAAATGGACAAATTTTCAGTTTTAGAGTTCGAATTTTTCAATTCCATTGACCGTGAAAAATAATTTTCATTTATTAAAATGGCCACCCTGTCAGTTCTTTCAATGTTAATTATATGAGAGTTTATTTTCTTCTCTTGAAAAGGTTGAAAGCCATAAAAATTATCTATAAAATGAGCCTACGATTCAGTAATTTTGTCAATATTTTGAGAATATGTTGCAAAAGTAGTTCAAATTTCATTTTTTGCTTAAAATTTCATTAACATTTGAAACAATACACATTTTTCAATACTCTTCAAATTTGTACTGTTTAAATCGTTTTCTTCACATTACAGCACAAATATAACACAATTGAGCTCAACTAATGTTTTTTCAAAAAAGCAAAATAGCTGTGCCAAATTCTTGCACATTCATTGTATATCGAAAATTTTGATAGTTTTCAAATTACTTCGAAGAAAAAGTTGTAACTCCTAACTTTCCTATAATTAAGAATTCACCGAAAAACGAATGGTCTTGTAGTTGTGCATGGTATAGTAGATTTAATCAGAAAATAATAAGTCTTCTCACTTCTAAAAAAAAAATTAAATTAATGAATCCAGATTTATTGATGAATTTGGATAGGACTAATATCAGTGACAGAAGATCTGCACGCGTTTTAGCTGCGGTTTCGAAAAGTTTAGGTGATAACTTAGATAACGTATGTGTCAGTAGAGAGACTATACGGAGAAACCGTATTTCTCTCCGAGAAAATATTGCCGCGACTGCAAAAACGAATTTTGAGGTCTCAAATACCATATTAACTGAATTAATTGTGCAGTGGAATGGGAAACTTCTTCCACAATTATACAGCAAGCATCGAAAAGTTGATCGTCTCCCAGTTCTAGTAAGGAGTGCAGTAGTGCATGAGTTACTAGGAATGCCAAAACTTGAGAAGGGGGCCGGAGAAGCGCAAGCAAATGCCATTATTCAATTTCTTGAAGAATGGAAGATTGCGGATGAGGTTGTTGGCATGTGCTTGGACCCTACGGCTTCCAATTCAGGACCAAGCAATGGCACGTGCGCGATTTTGGAACGCAAACTTGGAAGGTCGTTGTTATACTTAGCGTGTCGTCATCATATTCATTAATTACCGTTAAAAGCAGTTGATGACCATTGCATGGGACCTACGTCTGGGCCAGATGTACTGCTCTTCAAGCGATTTCAAGAAGCATGACCAGAATTGAATGTCAACAACTTTAAATCTGGCATGAGTGATTCTGAAGTAAGCCAAGCACTTCACAACGAAAAGCAAATAATTCTTCAATTTGCCTTGAACAGATTAAAGGTAAGATCATTATTGCAAACATTACCATTTTTTATATTTCACAGTAATAAATAATTAAATATTTTTTTTAAGGTGTCATGCAAAATATGTCCAAAAAATTGTATAAAATTCGAAATCAACAAAATAACGCCGATTTCTTTGAAAATATAACAAATCGATTTTTCCAGGGAACGCCACATTTCTTGCTTATTTTTTGTTAAATTTCGGCTTATATAAAAGAGAAAGAGATGCATCCCTTATAAAACGGGCTTTTCCCTTTTTTTGTAAAATATATGCCTTGCTCTTTTTTGTATCTTTCATTCTTTGTGAGAAAAATGCGAAAATTCAATTTCACGTAGAAAAATTGTTTTGGATACAAGGCAAAATTGAATAAAAAATTAGCTAAGAATGTGGGCTTTTCTTGAGAAAATTCACTTTTTATAATTTAAAAATCATCACCACTTTTTCCAAATTTTTGGACGATATACTGGGAATTGGCTAACTTTTGTAGATCAAACAAATTTCACCTGTATTTGTTAAAAGATTTTATTTTTGATAGAACTTTTCTTCCTGCCGCTCTAACCAAATTTTGACGAAAAAAAGCATCCCTAAAACTTTAATTAAAAAAATTTTTTGAATTGAAATTTGTAATGGTTTTAATAATTTAAAAAAGTGTTAATCTCCTAAAAAAATAATGATATTCCATAATAGTGTTTGACTTGGAAATATGTTTCTAATTGCAGAAAGCACATCCAAGAGGAGATTACAAGGAACTTTTAGAGCTGATAATTATATTCCTTGGTGAAAAATCTTATGGAAAATTCAAATTCAAAACTCCTGGTGCAGTTCATCATGCTACATGGATGGGAAAAGCGATGAATTAAATGGACTTCGAGTAGTTTGTATTTTCGTTGTACTTTTACACCAAAGATCGTGGCTTAAAGTACACAAACCTAAAGTAGCTCCAAACAACGATCTTATGTTCCTACAAAAGCTTATCGATTATCCTGCTTTGGACGAAAAAGTTTGCAATATTGCATTTAAAAAGTTTGCAGGCCATCTTTGGTATCTAAGCGAAGAACTAGTAGGCTTAGCCTTTTTTGATAAAAATGTCTCGCTAGAATGTAAACGGAAAATGGTAGTAGTACCTATTAAGGAGCGTGAGGGAACGGAATCGCCATCAAAGCGTTTACAACTGTGCTTAAATAATCCTCAAAATATAAAGGAATTAACCCTAGATCAATTTGTAACAGTGCGAAGCGCGAGATCATACGAGAAATTTTTTTGTTTTTTTTGCAGAATTTGTTAGTTTTGATCCCGAAATATGGGAAACCAGGGAAGATTACGAAGCTGCTTCTTGTGTAATACGCTGGTTGCCAGTCATAAATGAGAATGCGGAACGCGGAGTAGCTTTAATATCGGAATACAATCAACGTCTTACTCAAAATAAAGAACAACTGCAGTATTTATTAAGGAACGTTAATGCTCATCGAAGTTATGTACCAGGGTGTGACACAAATTGACTTAAAAAATGTGTCGAAGATTATTTGTTTCAACCGTAAAGATATGAGTTATTAACTATTACAGACAACAAATAACACAAAATTGTTATCTGTACTCGGGCCCAGAGTATTTATTTCTGAAAGAGAGAAATTTAAAAAAAAATAATTCTCTAATAATAACGACAACTGTTCTTAACGTTTAAACCAAATGCTTAATTTAGAAAAAATGAAAATGTCGAAATAAGTAATTTCATTTGATGGTAAAAATTATTTCTGAATGTTTGTAAACATTATTCATAAAAGTGAACATTTTAGTTGTGAATGTCTTTTAACATTACAACATAATTCTGCTCTTTACATTCTGCCATCACACTATAATTCCTAAACTTTTTCACACTTTGAAAGAGATGAATAAAATGAAATTATAGACAAATACTTAGAATATTTTAATAATTATTTAAGCTTTGATTTTAAGGCAATTTAAAAAAATTTTTCGGATTTTGATGAGAGGTAGAAAAACTTTCAATTATTCCGAAAGATTTTTTAAAGTTCTAGATATTAAAAATTTGTTCATAATAATTTGAAAATATTTCAAAAAAATGTTAACAAAATGTAGATTGTTAAAGATTTTTAAATAAAATTTTTGAACCTTTTAAGGATTTTGAAACATTTTCGGAAAATAAAATTTGTTTGTTACGATTCCATAGAAAATTTAATATGACTTTTTATTTTTTAGCTTTGGAGGATTATAAAATTTTAGAAAAAAAATAGAATAAGTGTAAGAGATATTTAGAAGTTTCGAAAAGAAACGACAAGAATTTTGAACTTGAAAAGATTGCAACAAATTTTAAACATTATGTAGATTTTTGAAGATTTAGAACAATCAATTTTAAAGCTGTTTTAAAAATTTTCAAAGGTTTCGAAAGGATAAGAAATTTGTCTTAAGATTTGGTGGAGAATTTGAAATAATTTTTTAATTTTAAACATTTAGTTTGAAAGAATATTTTAAAAGATTTTCGAAACATTCCAAAGTATTTTAAAAATTGTCGAAAAATATCTGGAAGATTTTAAGGTAATTTTTTTTATTTTGCAGAACTTTTTCAAATATTTAGGAAAAATTCGAATTGTTTAAAAAAATTTCAGAAGTTTTGAAACAGTTTTGAAAATGATAATAATTTGAAAATATTGTTCAAAAACTCAAAAGAAAACGTGGCTTTTTAAAGATTTCGAAATAATGTTTTAAGAGAATAATTAACAAGATTTAAAAATATTACTTACGATTTCCAAAACGGTCGAAAATGAATCTTGAAGATTTTAAGACAATTTTACGGATAATTCTAGTCAGTTCAAAAGACATTTTGAATTTTTAAAGTTTTAAATAGATCAATAATATTTCAAAACTGAAAGTTTTGCGAAAATTTATAAAATATTTTTAAATTTTGTCCATGCTGTGAAAGGTCCTGAATATCTTTTAAACTGACTCAAATTTGTCCTCGAATTTTGTAAACTCCTGCAAAACAAAACAAAATTTGTTTAAAAAGAATTATATTTCTTATATCTCAAATTTTCCGAAATCTTTTTGAATATTCTGGAGAAACTTCGGAAAATTATATTTATACAATAACCTTACAGCAAATAAACAAAGCAACTTCAAAAATAAATAGTCATTCGAAATTTGTATGTTGTGTTATACATTATTTTTCCCTTCAAATTATAATTTATCCACAATTTTTTTTCTTGACTGAAAAAATATTTTTTGGTTGAAAATACAAGATTCATGTTGAAATTTCGTCTTTTTGGTTGATAATCAACTATTCTGTTTAAAATAAAAATATTTTTGGATTAAAGTATTAACTATTATATTTTTTGTTAAGAATTAATATTTCTTGAGTTAAAATCCAACAAATTGATTAAAAGTTGTACTAATTTGGTAAAGTCTTTTTTTTGTGGAACAAAATGTTTTTTTTTAAATTTTTTTATTTAAAAATTACGCTTTGCAACATTATTTTTGTCCTTCAAATAAGTCCGAGCCAAAAATCCTACAAGAATCACCTACAATTGTTTAAAGGACATGAAAAATATCTAAAAATGTCAGACATGTATTATTTGTATACCATAATCCTAATCTTAATATATGAAAAATAATATGAATAAAAATGTCTTGTAAATAATGTGTCTTTTTAAATAGTTCAGATATTTAAAACCGTAGAACGTAAAAGGAAAGTTTTATTTGTCGGTCTTCAATGAACGCTTGGCTACAGGTTCGGACCTGTAGCAGGGGAGCTTTATGGTCGAGCCTGCATCTGGAAGTCCTAAGCCTCTAACAATAAGTCACTCTGAGTTAAACTTAGCTGCCATCAATTCTTCAGGTTCGGAGAAAAGCCGCTGTTTAACTGAAATTTTTCATTTGTACTCATTTTCGTAATCGCTTCCAAACTATAAATTAAAAAATAATTAACATTTTTTTTATAAATCTGTTCTCAATATCCTCAAAAATGCTTCTTAAAAATTTTAAGTTAAACAATCATATATGAGGCTCGCTACGAGTCAACAAATATTGCAATTTAATTCAACTTTCGACATGTCTCAAATCTTTTTATTATTTTGTTGATATATTAAAATTTGACAAAATGCATCTTTACTGAGAAGAGAACACGTTTAGGAAAGGGTAAAGAAATTGACTTATAATTTCTACAACAAAATCGAAGAAGTAAAAAAAGTATATGTTTTACGTATTAAACTTTATCAGACACAAAAATTGCTTTACAAAGTACTAAAAATCATTTTATTTCAAAATAAAAAATATGTATTCATTTGTTTTCACCAGAGAACGATTTGGCGACTGCGCGGTAACAAAATTCCAAAATGTATATTTTCAGGTCACCCTAATATATATTATACATATTTAAATTTTCGTTTTATGATTTTTGTGTAATATGATCCGTATATCTTTTAATAATAATCACATAAAAGGCAGAACGATTTGCATAATATGTTGTCCAAGAAAAGATGACGTCATTTTTTTTATTCACTTCGACCTGATTCAAAATTGTTTAACTTCAAATGATTTACATATCTGAAATATTACATTAATTGACAATGAAATTGTCCTTAAATTTTCAGCACTTAAAGTTGATATGATTTGATTGGGAAAGTTTACATTCAAAAAATTTTCAACTACTAAGTCTTTATATTTAAAATGAAACAATTGCAGAATTGTGGAATTAAAAAAAATTGCATTTTTAATATTAAGCTTTTCAAGTTGTAAAGTTACACATTTTTTGTTATTTTATTTTACGCATACTATGTCTAATTTTCAAGACCCTCAAATTATACTATTTCGACTAAGAATTCTTTCATTTTGAAACGGGTTGTATTTAAAAGTGTTGAAATGTGAACAGTTTGATTTATATGATTGAACTTTTTTTAACATTTTATGAGTCACATTGAAAATGAAAAGATTACAATACAAATACAAAACAAGTTTCTCATTTTGTTGAAAATAATTTAATTTTGAAGACATAGTTCTATCATAGTTCATTATTTGGGGGCCAAACGCCAGTAGGGCCAGAAATGTTCAATTTTTCAGCCTTCCAATTTGATGCAATAAATAAGGATACACGCTAGTTATTTCAAGTTTAAAAATAAGCATTGTTAAAAATGATTGTTAAATATGAGGAAAATACTCCTATTATTAGGCGAACTTCAGAAAACAATACTTCAGGTTATTTTGTTCTCACTTCTTTTTATGCTTTGAAGGATTATCTACGAATCTCTTTGGTACGTTTTTCTTTACAACATTTTATGCAGGAATTACAAAACTGTTAATTTTATAAGCAATATTTTTCCTAAATACATTTTTTAAAATAAAAATAGAATAATTCGTTCAACATTAGGATTTAATAAGAATTGCGCAACTTTTACCTGATCTTGAAAGCAGAAACCTGTAAACCTCTAGACAACTAAATAATTTTAAACTGAAATATTGTTTTGAAAGTTCGCCTTCAGCAATATTCCAAAGTTAGTTACAATTAACAATGGAAATATTTTCCTCGAGCTTAAAAATCATTTTTCAAAATGCTCATTTTTGAACTTGAGATAACTAGTGTACATCCTGAAATAACTAGTGTACATCCTGAAATAGTAAAATATTTCGACTTTGAACAATGTGAACATGTATCAATAAATGTTTAGTTTTTAATATGTTATTTATTTATATATTTTTTATCAAAAATACCACAGTGCTCAGTTTCGTTGATGTTGATTACAACTTTTAATTTTTTGGAATACGTTATTAGACATTTTTCACTTTAAACGTTTCCATTTTTAAACTGTAAAATTTTTAATGTGTACAGAAATGTCGGTATGAATAGCTGCATTTTTTTCGGTATGAATTTCAGGCCGAAGGGGCTCTATGCACCGAAATTTTAATACGAATAGCTGGATATTTTCGGCACACTGCAGTAAATTGTAGACACTTCGAATTTCTAAACCTTTATTTTCAATCTGTCATGTTTTAGATGCCCCAAATTTAAACTTTTTAAATTAAATCAAAATTTGAACCTCTTTTTGAAAGACTTACACCAAACATTTTTTTATTCTTTTTGTCAATACGAAATTCATTAATATGTTTAGTTATGCCATGCTTATTATTCTTTTTTTTAATTTTCTTTCTGTATCGTTCAAAGGGTGCACAATTTTAAGCCTTTATATCATTCTTAAAATTATTTATTAAATATATTTTACTAATTAATAGCTAAATGTTCATTTAATTGTAGAGATCAGAAAACCAATTTTTGTAACAATATCAATTTAGGTTAAATTATAAATTGTAAACTAATATAACAGAGAATTTATTTCTCAATTCATATTGACTTATTAAACCTCATTATACCTTATTGTACAAGATAAAAATTTTCTTTTGAAATTATAAAAATTAAAAGAATTATAGGTAGACATGACGGTTAAAGAAAAAGAAAATATATAATGAAAAAGAACAAAATAAAAGGGATCTAGCAGGAGTCTCTAGGTTTAATCTTTAAATTCAAAAGATGGGATACTCGGAAAATTTACTAAAGCTAACAAAAGATACAGAGTAAACATTTTGTTTTGAATTAATGACGGACTGGCGTGGGATAGCGTAGGAATCATGTTCAGTCATGTTGAAGTCAGCGAAAATGAACAAGACAATTTCTCACCGTTATTGTTAACCGCAAAATACCTTTTATCGAGTTAGTCCGGGATACGAGTCCCCAAGCATATCCAATGAAGCACTCCCTTGGTGTCCAAAAAAATGTTTTGGTTGTTGGAGAAAATTGGCAAAGGTGTAGCCTCCGGGAGCTACGACCACGATCGTTCACCGAACGATCGATCCCGACGCGACCGGAGGTAATACGTCATCCGACTCGTCACTTCCTACAACACCAGAAGATGATCGAGTCGGGAAATAACTGAACAGTTAATTAGGACTTGAAGAGCCACTGACTTTAATTCACGGACTTGAAAACCTGAGTTCTCTAGAAGACGCACAATTGATCTCTTATCGTTGCAACCCCGAAAATTAGCCACACCAGCCTACACATTGATAGTAACTGACCTCTCTCCGAGAAGGGAGCCCGGCAGTCCTCCACCAAGGCACCATCAAGCGACAACATGAGTCACCACTCAAACCAAAAGGTAGCCCCCAAAACTCATAAACAGAAAAGGAACCTTGAAGGAGAAGAAGCATTGGGAGGATGCCATGCGATGATCAATGAAACCCGAA